>CM039682.1:42210108-42307608 GCA_022537955.1 Schmidtea mediterranea
TCTCATTTTGCTTTTAATTTTCGTCCGACTTCTTCTCGGTACCACTTCATTTTCGTAGAATTACTAGTCTTTTTATCTTGTGAATATTTTTGAGTGTCCATGTAACCCATTGTCTTAGCCTAAAAACGGTCATTCCAATTTGCCATTTTCCAGTTGTTTTCTCTCTCTTTTATAGAATTCCGACTGCACATTTGCTGTTATGATTACCTTACGATTGAATGATAAGTATTATTCCAAAATTCTGCATCATCTGTCCGAAGATTAAAGATTCTTCCCACTGGCTATTCTCATTATTTGCTGTGCGTGTTTGAAAATGGTCCGGCGATAGCTAACATTCATAGTTGGGTTCTCTCCATAGTTGTTACTCCCGTTATGTTCACTGTTTGGATATTTGCTTGCCTTTGTGCATGGAAATTAGTAAATGTTCTCTGCTGTTCAGATCTTTCGTTTGTTATATTCACTCTGCGTATATCACCTGGTTTGAATTCTTGCTTCGCTGGCCAATTCTGTTAGTCCAAATATTTTTGGCTGGTGCTACAATTACTCGGGTTGGAACTGTAACCACTTCATCTCTTATTTCGAAATCTGGCTCATATACATTAACTGCACCTGAACATGTTGGGTACCAAATTTCTCTGGGTTTCATCATCCTGTTACTGGGTTGAGCGAATCTGATTTTTCCTTTACTGCATGTATCTCTAATTCGTTATGGCATATCTCTCGAATTGTTGAATTCTTCTGGGCAGTTTCGCAATTGTCTTTTGCGCATTTATACGTATACATATTCTCCGACGATTCTTCAAATATCCTCTTGGAGTGGTAATTAATGGGTTGCATTATCCGGATTTGTTGATTGCCATGCATTTTGTTTTTATATTTTCTCTGTTCAAGATACAGTTCATTTTTACTAGGTCGTGTATATTTCTCTGTGATGCCAATCCTTTGTGATATAGGAAATCCATCTTGTTTGTTATATAGATATACTTTTATTTTGGGATCTATTTGCGCTTTTGCGTTTGTATTGCTGTCGCGATAGACTATTCCTTTATAATTAGTACTGGCTACCATTTTTTCGTCACATTTGTCACCACTTCGTCTTTTATAAATCTCATTCGATTGTAGTATCTGTTGTATTACTTACAGATTGGTTGTGACCTCTGATCGATAGTTGTGGTTATCGTTTGGGTTTTCGATCTTCGGTTCTCCGTATTTCGTCTATGCGGCTTTTTTTTGCGTATTAGTTTCGGTTTCTCTTGTGACTTGTTCTGCACTATCATCAATATTCACTTTTCAGTAAGTGTGTCTACACAAGTTCTTGGTATCGGCATAGATATCAATCGTTGACATTCCGTATTGCATGACATTGTTGCTAGACATTGAGGGTACTTTTTCTTCGCTTGCGTATCGTGGATCGGAAATCTCTTGGTATTTCTCCAACTTTACTTGATTAACTTTCAATCACTACACTCCTTTGACTATTGATTCATAGGGTGTACTCTCCTTTGGCATGTCCGGTCTCCAGCCGTTTTCTTCGCAGCGTATACCGGGTAGTTTTTATCTTTTCCTTCCTTCAGCTGCTACATTCACTCTTCCAGCTATCTGAGATACGTCCTGTCGTATACATCCTTCTTCACATTCGTCCTCGTTCCTGAACCACTGTTGGTTTCTGGTTCCCGCTTCTATAATTGTTTGATGTTAGTGATGTCCGCAATGAAATGCTCATTTTTCGCGTTACTAACATTCCTTTATTTTACCGTTTTTTGATGAAATTCTACTTCTTTGATATCATTATACGTACCGTGTTGCCGTTGTCCTGCTAATTACCAGAGGTTCGCTGCTTTGCACTCTTCGGTTTCTTTTAGTGAGTATTTATCACCATCTTATGTTTGTCACAATCATATACTACAAAACGGTTCTACCCCTTTCACGCAATCATCCTATAGTATTGTTGTTGATTTTCGTATTATCCCTTTTCTAGCTGTTTTGGATCGCTTGCATTAATGGTCGTCTCGAATTCCGTTAATAACTCTTTTAACTTTTGCTGCATTATCTCGGTTTGATCATCTTTGCTTACCAACTTTATAAAGGCTTGCCATCCACCTTGAGTCAGGATGAATGGTTCAATTACTTTCCTGATAATGTCTGTTATTGCGAATTCATATCCGTTTGGATTGTATTTTGGAGTTCGCTTTCTGTATATCACTATCGTATTGTACATCAGGTAGGCCATTCCTACCAAATATCTATTTGGATCGTCTAGATCGTTTTGTTAAATGATTTATTATCAACAGTAATTCCTCGGGATCTTTGGTTGTGGTTCGTACCTTGTTGTCCATAATTTTATTTATTATTGGCTTTATTGCTGTCCAAAGCTGTTTTGCTTCTGTTCCGATATTATTGAGTTTCAAATTTCTCTTTATTTCTGGATTTGCTAATCCCAGCATATCAGTTATCAATCTGTTGATCCATTTTGCTCCTTGTTCTTGACCTTTTAATTTTCCTTGTAACTGCTTCGTCACTTGACTAAGCTTGTTCAATTTCGTTGTCAGTTGATCCATCTGCATCTGTTCTTTAGTTTTCCTTTCTGGAGCTGGTTTATCATTCTTGGTCGTCCTCTGGATTTCTTTTCCATTGCGTACCTGTTTCTTTTCGTTGGGTGTCGTCTGTGTTTCTTTGGATGTTGTAGCTCCTCGTTCATTTATCCAATTATCCCATTCGTCTCCTGTCGAGCTTCGGCGTCTTCTCTCTTTCTTTTTATTTTCCTCCTCGGTATCTGGCTCTATAATTTCGACTGGCTGTCTTTGACCACATACTAGCTCGTCTGGTTCATCTGTTATCAAATCGTTTTCATCTTCTGTCATGAACAAATCTCTTGATTCTGGTATTCTCCTGGTTGTTTCCTCGTCCACAATATCATTTAGATCATTTAGTATCTCTTCATCTCCTGTTGTGATGACGATTACTTCATCTGCTGCAGGTGGAACTTCTGGCGTATTTAGACTCTCTTGTCGTCCTATTGGCGTTTTCGTTCTGATTTCTCTTTTATTGAGTTCTCTACCCGCGATCTTTGCTACTGTTAATACATTTATTAATCCCAATTGCATTTGCGTGACTCCGATTTCGAGATCGTCGTCTAATGATCGTCCTTGGTATTGTAAATGAAATGGCGGTTCATACGGTATTCTCTTTTTCACTTCACTCACTTTGGCAGTGATATAAAATTCTCTTTCAATTGGTTCGAAATCTGGCATCATAATTTTTAAAGTATACTTCTCTATCGTTTCGGCTGCCCATTCAGTGTGTTTCCATTTTCGGATAATTTCTCGGAATTGTTCTGGGTACCACGCATACATTCTCCGATACTCCTCTATTTCCTTTACTATATTTCGCAGATTCTCTACTCTGCTACAAGAATCGATTATCCAATTTGCTAACTCTGTTACAGTTCGTCTTTGATTCTTTGCTCCGGTTCTCAATATCGCTGCTAATTCTCTACATTTTTTGCGTTTCCGTTAATCTTGTTAATCCTTCCTCCACAGGATCGTCTATATCTGTGGGCAAGTATTTTGTTCCTGGTATTCGTTTCTCAAGTACACTGATTCGCGGTCTCGCTTGTTCTTGTTGGATTCTCGATTTCATTTCCCGTTCTGTTTCTACTTCGACCGTGATGTATATCGTATCATCTTTTACAAATTGAAGTGTTACATATTTTTTCAATAGAAATTGTGGTACTCCTCCTGCAACATTTTCAGTGGATTTTGGTTTCTGGCTTATCATTGATCTTGGGTCTACTCCTAATTTTTCGCTGTGTCGCTCTTCCCATTTTCCGGGTTTAGCGATTGAAATCGTGACTTTTCGATTAAATGGCCACTCTAACTTGCCGTCATATCTGCCTCTTGCTAATAGAAAATACACTGATAGATATTTTCCTTTTCCTACCCCATCTCCGTTTGGGTATACTCTCAATTTCATCCGATATCCTCCGATCTCTGTATAGAATTGATGACTTGTGATACCGATGATTTTCTCTTCTTCAGCTGATTTTACTTTTTCAGCCCATCCACCTATCTTCCATGTGTATGGGGCTAGTCGAGCTCTATCATTTTATTTCCTCGTCTTCTTCTGGTTGCCATTCCATTTCGTTTAGCATTTCCTCTGGTAGATTTTCATATGGTTCATCTTCATATAACTCTAAGGTTATTTCGTTAGCTGCATCTTCTGGCGCTTCTCCTGGTATATATTTTCTCCATTTTGGTTCAGTTTTCTCCATTTTCCATTTCCGCTCCTTTGTCTTTTCATCATACACCTTTTTCCATGGTGTTGATCGGCATCTTGAGTCGTCTATTGGTTGTAATTTCGTGCTTAATTTCGCATCTTGTCTCCATAGTTGGTAGATGGTTAGTATTTGGTCCATCTTTCTTTTCATTTCCTCTTGAAACTCTTGGATCTGTTGCTCCCTTTTTGTTGTATTTTTTCTCTCTGGTTCATCCATGGCTATGATATTGATGGTTTGTCCGTCTTCCCATATACCTAACTCGTATATCGGGGTTCGTTCTCGTGGACTTATTTGTCGTTTGTGGTACATTATTGCCACATCTTCTACCATACCGTCATCGCTACTTTCGATTATTGGTTGAATAATTTCTCGATTTATCCGTCGATATAATTCGTGCATTTGACAATCAAGATCTACTAGTATTTCTTTTATTTCATCATTTGGTAGCTTTATTTCTTATCTTTATTGGTTCATCTCCTCTCATATCTCTTTGATGTTCTCCATATTTGGCTATCAGCTCATCTGTTCTCTCATTATCGAATCTCATAATATCTGTATCTCGTACAGCTTCTACAAATATCTTCATTGAAATCGGTCTCGTTAACGATAATCGATTAATATATTTTCTAGCTTGATCTATCGCTTGTTCTGTCATTTTTATCTGGTTTTGCCTCATTATCTTTTGTCTCTCTTTTTCTAATCCAGGTTTTATTTCTTTGTTGTACAATATCTGAATTTTCTGCCATATTTCCGTTGTCGTTTCTTCGGTTTCATTTTTGTTTAATGTTACCACATTTATTCCTTTTGGCCAGATTAGAGCATCCACTAGGTGTATATCTCGCTTTATTTTCCTTCCTTGATAATATAAAGGTTTATTTTTATAACTGGGTCCTAGCTTTTTCACTACCCAATCGTATAACTCGTTGGTACTTTCGCCTCTTGTTGCTATTATCTGTCTCGGTATTTCTGGAAAATCAATAATTACCTGATACTCTTCTCTATCATATTCTTTCAAATTCTCTTGGTACTTTCTTATCATATCTTTCCATGATGCCGTGAATGTACCGTATCCCGTTGATGTCCTTTCGCAATTAATTTCATTATTCTGCTGTATGCGGTTGTATCTCTGAGGTTTAAGAACATTTGGTTTCGATCTACTTCTTCTACGATCTCGTTGATTTCTTTTAATATCTCAGTTTCATCTTCTCTTGGCACGTTCGTTCCATTTCTTCTAATTCGGATTTTGATTCATCTTTATATGGTTTATTTTCCTCGCATGATTGAAATATTTCTCCGCCCAGACTGCTTATCTCGCTTTCATCTTCATCTGTTTGATCGTCTGGTATTTGTCTCATCATATTAATATGTGGTTGTTCCTCCTCTTTCATTATCTTTGTTGACCCTTTTATTTGGAACCATATCTCTTTTATTTTATTCTCGATTTGAGCTTTACTCCACGTGGGCTTTTCTTTTCTGATTCTGTTTCTATTTTTTGTAGCAGTACCCTCTGGATTCGATTTTTTGTTATTATTGGTTCTGATATCTTTTCTTTTCCTTGTGACGTTGATGCTTCCTGCTCATCTCTTTGTAGTTCTAATTTTGGTTCTTCCATTTCTTGAGATAACACTTTCTTTGCCATCACTTCTATTTTTTGATCTAGTGCTTGCTCTTGTTCTAAATGTTTCAAAGCTCCGTCTATTTTTAATATTAGTGCCTTCTTTCTTAGTTCCGCTTTCTCTTGTTTCAGGGTTGCTTCTTTTTCTTTTAATTGATCCTCCTCTTGTTCTAAAGCTTCCTCTTGCTTTATTTTCTCGAGTGTACTCTCTGTCTTTTGTGTCATGATTTCTTCTTCGAGTTCGTCTATTTCGTACACTAATGTTTTCTCGTTTTGATCTTCCGTTATCATCATTTCTGCTTGTTTTATTTCTTTAGTTTCCGGTTCATTCGGTTTCTCCATTATCGTTTCTTTTAACTGTCGACGTCTTTGTTTTTCCTCCTCTGTAAATTCTTTGATGGCCTCTATTTTCTCCATCGTGTTTAATTCAACTGTTTTCTCGTTATCAGTTATCATATTTCCTCCCCCTTTGTTCTCAACACACTGCTCCGCAGTGTGAATTTCATCTGGAATTTCCATTCTCATCATATTAATTCTTTTCGGGTTTGTTTTCGATTTTCCATCTTTGCTGGATTCCTGAGCTTCCTCTGTTTGTAGTCTTTGCCATTCAGCTTGTTGTTGCTCTTGATATTCTCTAGTTCGCAGCTCTTGAATCTCCTCATTGCTTCTCATTACATTGATTCGTTGTTGTTGTATATTGGTGGGCATCTGTTGCATCATCTCTTTTAGCTCCATGGGCATTCGTTGTAATGTTTCTCGTAACATGTCTATCTCTTGCATCACGTTAATTTGTGGATTTCCCATAGAGTTGTTTGATCTTGGCTGGTTTGGTTCTCGTCTTATGCTACATTGCCTTGCAAAATGTCCTTGTTGTCCACAATTGTAACATGCTTTGTTAATAGGTTGTCTACATATTTTCTCAGTATGCCCTCGTCTACCACATTTTTGACAAGTGTAGTTTCGGAAACAATTCTCTGACCGATGTCCTATCCTTTGGCATATGGAGCATTTTTCATTTGTATTTGGATTGTTCCTGAAATTATTATTATAACTTACTTGGTTATTACCTCTATCCTCCGGATTTCTCGTTGCTGGTGGCTTGAACATCTGCTGTGCTCTTGGAATGAATTGATTCATAGCTGGATTGGTATTGTTGTTTTGATTGTTGGCATTGACTGTTGATGTTGTTGGTTCTGTGGCCAAGACTGCCACTTGATATCCCAGTCCCAGATGGGCTTCACATCTGTTCGCGATTGCTACTGCTTTATCTAATGTTTCTGGTGCCAAACATCCAAGGTTGGCTCGTATGTCTTCTCTTTTGATTCCTCTTATGAAGACGTCTACCATTTTGTCTTCGGGCAAATCTGTTTCTCCGAAGGCTTCTTTACACAATTTCTTTAATTCGCATGCGTACACTGCATTTGATTCATCTCGTCTTTGTTTTCGATGTAGGAAGTCTAGTATCTTCCTATTCCCCTTTTTCTCTATTCCGAATATCTTTATTAAGAACTCTTTAATTTCTGTCCATGTTGTCAATTTTGCTGCGTCTCTCGCTTCTTCTACAAATACATCTTGTGCGCTCCCTTTCAGATACAAGGGTAGTCGCTCTTTTACTTTTTGATCTGTCCAGTGACAGATATTTTTATACACTTCGAATTCCTTTATGAATGTATCCAATTTGTTGAGACTACCGTCGAACGGTTCTCCTCTAAACTTTTCTCTGAATTCTCCTATCATCACATTATTGTTATTCAACATTGTATTTGCATCCGGAATTGAAGAGTTTATTAAAGTCGTCATGTTTGGATTGTTGTCCAGATCTTCTTCGTTCACTGATTCTATCGTTGTCAATTGATTTTCGATATTACGTAATTCGTTCTCCTCGCTGCTATTAAATTCAAAATCGGTCAATCCGCTATCTGTGCCTGTTCCGGTTACAGTTGATACTTTAGTGTTGACACTTCTACTGTTGCGAACTTTTTTCTTTTCTTCCTCTTTTAATAAACTTTTTTCTTTATTCTCTTGGCTTTTGCTTCTCGTGTGGTTGCTGATGCTATCAATGTTTACGGTTATTCAGCTGCTTGACTGGTTTCTCGTTTCTTTTCTCTTGCTTTGCTTGCTTTGAAACTTCTGATTGCTTTTCTGCTTGTAACTGTTCTGACGCTTACTCTAAGATCTTTTCTGTTCGTTTATTCGAATTCCTTGTTATCGCTTGCTTTGTCGTTGGCTCTGAAATTTTCTCTTTTGCTTTGCTTTGTACTTGACTTGGATTGCTTTGCTTGACTTTCGATTCCTAAAATAAATAACACTCCAATATTCTATACTCTATACTAATTTCTCCTCCGTTTACCATACTATCTGTTATCATCCCCTGTTCGCATTTATCGTGGTGGTCTTCTTTATCTGACTCACCCCCCTCATTTTAAGTCCATTTTTAATTATCTATACCTCGTAATAATTATCTATTAATCTCGTATCAATTATCTATATAGTCTTATCAGTTATCTATATAGTCGTATCAATTATCTATATCATAATATCAATAATATAAAATCATCATCTTCATACTTTCATTCATTCCATTAATTATTTTTCCTATGTCTCCCAAAAAATTCATTTACTTAATCCTCAATCGCTGGCGCTCTATGCCCTCTATGATTTTCCGTCGGCTCTTCGGCCTTCGGCTTTAACTCTTTTACTGGTCATCTGTGACCTTAATATCTATTCATAGTCATATTTCATCTTTACTCATATCATATCTTATCTAGTACTCTATGGCCTCCAGTATTGATTATAATCATCCGGCCCTCTATTGCCTCAAGTATCTGATCATAATCATCCAGCCCTTTATTGCCTCAAGTATCTGATCATGATCATCCAGCCCTCTATTGCTCAAGTATCTGATCATGATCATCCGGCCCTCTATTGCCTCAAGTATCTGATTATAATCATCCGGCCCTCTATTGCCTCAAGTATCTGATTATAATCATCCGGCCCTCTATTTCATATTATCTCTTATATCGGACTTGAGCTCAATCAGTGACTTTTGGGTATGTTTGAGGCCTCACACTGACTCTCAAGCCATGGCGTCTTTTGGCCGCGCATTCTTCCGGTTACGCTTTACTCACCGCCATTCGGATATTGGTACTCGGTGTGGGATCCGGGTTGTTGTACCAAACTCCTCGCTGGGCAATAAAAAACATTCCTCGGTACTCGGTGTGGGATCCGGGTTGTGTACCTCGAAGAATATAAAAGTATGGAAATGCCTAGACGTTCAATCAAGTTCCAAAAGCGGTTTACTTGATTTCCCGAATAGTGAAAAGAAAAGGAAGTGCTCAAAAGTGGGAGCGGGGAATAAACTATCAAATCTCTGCCCGCTCCATCCATCAGATTCTCGGCTCGATTCGAGCGCTCTCATCTGGCTTTAGTAGGACATTTTGAGTATGAACCATTTACCGGTTAGTTCACATCTCACCTACCGTTTGGCCCCGATACTCGGTGTGGGATCCGGGTTGTTGTATCGAGTGCCTCCCAGCGAAAAAAAGAATCGTCCGATACTCGGTGTGTGATCCGGTTTTTGTATCGAACGGCCCAGCGTCATCAGTCCCTGGCTGATAACAACCTGAGCACGACAGTCCGTAGCTGTCCTCTGGTGCCTCACCACCAGCTAGGGAAAAAAAAGAAGTCATCTCTAGGTACCTTTACTCTAACTATTAATTCTGTTCCGTGTACACTCTTTCTCTCACCCCTCGGTCTATCTCTTCACTCCCCCCTTCAAAATTTGTGGTAATCGCATCAACAAGTTCCCCAAAAGAGGTGATCAATCTCTCGCCGGTTACTTGCTGACATACGCGACTTGGCCTACCAGTTCCTTTCTCAGTAGGGTTGATCAGGGTTTTCCTTGGGTGAGCGTACTATCATTAGATAGCTCAGGTTTAACCATTTTTCCTCGTCCTATCTCAATATAATATCAATAAATATAATATCAATAAAACAAAAAGAATTATACATTAGGAAGACTCGGTTGTCGAAATTTTTCCGTCCGATATTTTGTGTCTCTGTGCATGTGTTTTGATTATTTCCCTAATTCGGCTTTTATGTTTTCGGTCTATTGCCTTTGTTTATCGTTATCAGGTGGTTTTATTATTTATAAACATTGCATATTTCTTTTATATTCATTTTATCATCTAATAGTAATTCAAATAATGCATAATACACATTTATTTCATTTCATCATAACAATTCATGGGAAGTAAATCGTTAGTCTTTCCTTTATCTTTCGCTGGCATAACATACAGTGCGACTCTTGTGCGCATCCATGACAATAACTCAGGTGTCCGCAAGGTATCACCATTACTCGTGCTTCCTCTGTTTTGCACGCATAACACTCCACATAAGCCTTAGTTTGCTCTTTCATTGTTGTTGCAATCTCGTCTTCAATATTCTTGACTTTTTCCATTAACTTGTACCAGCTTTTCCCAAATTTGGTTATCTCTAATCTCATAGATAGAATTTCATATATTCTCTCAGTAGTTACATCTTTATCAATATCGCTCAATTTTATTAATATGCAATGTTCATCGGAGTATAGGTTAGAGATTGCTGATATATCCTCTTTAGCTCGTTTAATTAACTTTTGTTTATTAATTAGTTCCTCCAGATTGTCATTTTCGATGTTTAGAATCCCCTTTAGTTTTTCTATAATTTTTGTTGGTTCCATCTAAAATTATCAAATTACCCTTTAAATTTATCTAAATACTAATTAACTAAATTCATTCACCTCTTTAATATATTTTGATTCATTTTATCTACTACTATTTTAATCATTACCTGTTGTGCTTTATTCTATTACTGTTGGCGTCCTCTTGTTGGGTTCGGTTGCTTTCTCTTGTTTATCATTACCCCCTTTACTTACCCCATTTCATTTTATCCCGAATTTTGCCCTTTTAATTACTTATGCGTCTTGTCATTGTTGTTGGTGTCTTACAAGGGTGTCATGTCGTCAAGTATCGATGTGTGTTGAGTGTCTTGGCGTCTTAATTTGTAGTCGGGTTGTTCATTTTCCAACAGTTGTTCTCTGGGTTTTGTTTCATGGCGTTCTCATCTCTCTGGGGTTTGGTAAAAATGTCGTCCCGACATTTTCAATTTAATCCTTAAGCCTATGTCTATATTTCCTTTGGTTTTTCGCAAAAACAAAGCTTCAATCCCGGCTGAGCCCCCCAAATTTGTGTGGTGGGCTAGTCGTTTATTTCCTTGACTTTTCTCCTTATCGTAGTCAGGTTGTTCGTTTTCCATTCGTCGTTCTCATCTCTCCGGGGTTTGGTAAAAATGTCGTCCCGACATTTCCATTTGATAAGATAGTTATGCTTTATGTCCCATCGTTTGTTTGTGCACGAAAATCATTCTATCCCGGCTGAGCCCCCCAAATTTGTATGGTGGGTTACAGGGTTTCAAATCTTGCTTATCTTCCTAGTGACCCTAGTAACGCCATACAAAATGATACTACTCCACTTGGCACCCGTTGCTAAGCAACGTTGGAAATGTGTTCAAGTGGTGGATTGTCCGCAAAAATTGAATACCATTGGCTAGTACTATAGTTGCTCGGACAAACCTCGGGTTCACGAGCTGTCGATAGAAGACCTATGCTCGCTTTGCTCGGTCCCTCATAAATAATTGTTCATGGTTAGTGCTTAATTGCCTGTGGAAAACTGAGACGTAATAGGGTTACTTATGACCGTATTGGTATGTAACTTTAAAAGAAAACGACTCAACTAAGGCTAAACTACTCTATTAAATCAAATCACATGATAAATATCTATGGTTTGGCATTCTGAAGTTGCGCTGCTCGACGTCGGGCACGTTCCTTACGTCCCGGTCGACGATTGTTAGTGGCGATGGGTTGCTCTGCTGTCTTGACTGCTGGTTGTGGCATTTGAGTTGGGGCGAAGATGAGCGGGTAGGTGACCGCTTCACCTTCTCGGCATACAGCTAGTGCGACTTCTAGCCCCCTGACCTGCGTTCGCAAACTCCGATTGAGCTGGCGTTCTTCGGCCCAGCCTTTTTGAGCTGCGGTAAGTCGTTGGTATAGGACTTTGGTTCGTTTGGGATCTAAGCACGTCGCTTTGATCTGCTGTATCTCACGGGTTAGTTGTAGGACTTGATTAAGTAATTCGGCATTCGCCTGTCTCGCGCGATCTAACTCCGTCTGTAGAATCCGTAGAGTGGACATTACTGAAAATAGATGGATTTTACTCGTCAATTTATGGTCGGCTTAAATGTTTTAAAAATCTTTCAGACAACTCAACATTCATTTTCAGTTATATAAGAAAAGAATTCACACGGTTCTAATTTTTATTGCTATTTAATCACTATGATGTCTCGTTCGTCCGTTTATTCATCCGGGCAGAATCTTTCTAGGCTTCTTTTGAGAGCCTCTACTGTGTATGGACGCCTAGTGTCCCGAACCGGACGAGGTGGATGGCGACGGCGATCCGCCCAGCAAGGATGTCATCCAGCACATTTGCAAGGTACATCCTTGCCTTGACTACTTGTGAGTCCACCTGCTCCTGCACCCGCTCCCAATGGGTGAGGAGGTCCTGCGCATTTGCAAAGATTTCAGCGGCTGGGTATTCTTGTCTCACTGATTCGAGAGGGTCGCTACTCGGATTCCGTGCTTTCCGAGGGATAGAATAAGGCCACTGTGACCGGGGTCTTCCTATTGCGTCGGTGGTTCGTAATCTCATTTCCGAGCGTTTTTTCTGAGTAGTAATCTGATTGTTGGACATACTCTGTAACGATTGAAATTTAAATCATGGAAAATGATAGTGTGGGGAATAGGGTCTTTACTATATTAGTTAAAGCGAGTTTAGGTGGGTCAAGATTTGGTGCATTTAGCGACTAACATGGAGGTTTTCCTAGACTTGATTTATCTGCAATAAATAAACCAGCATACAAAACATTTTAGTGTGAAGAAGGGTCAACTATTTTGTGAGATTCATAAGATTGTCATTTTGGCAATAGGTATTTGGAAGGCATTAGTTTTAAAGCTTGGCGCTTGGATGCTAATTTCAATTATAATTTGTTTCTGATTAAAGTTTTTAAGAAATCTGATGGGTTTATAATTTATGGATTTATTTCGAGTTTAAAAAAAACAAATTGATAGCAACGGCTTAGGCTTAAAATTAGATTTCAAAATTGGTCACTTCTATGTTCGAGACAAATATTTTCTTGCTATGTTTATGTTATCGACCGGACGGCGTGCATGAATTAATTAATTCTAGATGTTAATTGAGCCGCCTAACGAATTCCATTGTCTCGAAATTTTTAACTGTCTCTCTCAGAACATTCGGTTTATGGACATATTTGCCATTTTGGGGATCCCGTAATTTTTGGAATTTATTAACCTTCTCGGATGGGGGTTTTCTCCGATCTCAAGTAATCGTGATATCATTTTATCCTCCTCGGAATTTAGCTTGGAAAAGTGGATGAAGAAAACTGTTCGTATTGTTTCAAAATACAATCACTCGGGTCGAGACTTATCTATTCATTCTCAGAAATCCAGTGGTTATTACATTCGTCTGGCTACTTAATTCGATCGTATTTTGGTTCAATCCCCACCCTATTCATTCGATTTATGTTAACCCTCTCTGTCAACTTCATCATTTATTAGTCGTTAAAGATTTCAATTAATTTATGATTCTGATTTATTGGTAAACTCTTAATCTTTGCACAACTACAACACAGCCCTAACTTGTCGAACACTATCTAAATAATATTCCAATTTTATTGTTAATCCTAAATTTTCGAACTGAATGTTTTCATTTATTCCACTGTACTATTGGATTTTAATTTATTATGGATCGCAATATTTGCTTACCTCACCGATATGGTCTCGGTTTGTGATTAATCCTATATCCTAGTAGGTACGATTTTTATTTCCTATGATTGTTAATTGTATCAGAGTTAACAAATAAAATTTGATTTTCGTCTCAGTTATCTACTTTAATTACTTTATCAACAAGATTTTATTTTCATTAATCGAAAATTTTATTTAATTTTTTCTTACAAACAAGATTTTATTCTTTATTAAACTTTGCCAATTTTTTGTTACAATTAAGATTTTCTTTTATATCATATTAAATCGCTTTACCGTTGAGATTCTATTTCCTGTTAACCATAATTTTATTAAATTCATTTTATTTCTTATTAATCATAATTTCATTAAATTCCTACTAATCATAACTTTATTTGATTTCTTTCATTTCCTATTGATCAGAACTCTATTGAATTCGTTTTATATCTTCATTAAATTTCTTTCATTTCCTTTCAATCATAACCTTATTCGTTTTATTTCATATGAATCATAACTTTATTGAATTCATTTTATCAATCATGACTTCATTAAATTCATTTTACTTCATCTTAATCATAGCTTTATTCGTTTTATTCCATCATAACTTTGTTAAATTTACTTTACTTCTATTAACCATATCTTTATTAAATTCATTTTATCTCTATTAATCGTATCTCTATTAAACTCATTTTATGGCATTGACACGGAAGTGGTTATATCAGCAATTTCAATTTACGTTACCCCGTACCCTTTTCCTTTAATTGATCTTAAGGCATAGTATGTTTATATTATAGTTATTGAGTGCCCACTGGACTACTCGGTGTGGTGATTTTAAGCCGTTTGTAAGATAATTTTAGGTCGATTTTACAGAATTGAGAAACGAGGAAGCAGCCAGAGACTTCTTCCTTATTTCTCGCTTCAGCTATAGGGATAAATATTTACGATCCGACCGCTGCGTTGCGCACGCTGAGTCTTCACGGGTGCATATCATTGGCGATCTTCCACGCACTTACATGCATCTGCACTATGTTGATTTTGCTAACTTGCGTGATGTGTCGGCTGTGGGCCGGAAAAATTTCGACAGTTAAGATGTTAATTTTATAAATTTATGAAAACATATAAATACATATTAATAAAATTTATTAATCATGAAACAAATAAAGTTACCCATTAACCATTCCAAAAATCATCAAACATAAAATAAGGCATAAAATAGCATAACAGCATAAATACCTCTCCTCCCACATCAACGCCGAGCAGAGCTCCATTGAGATGCAAGGTCGTGATGTGGAAAGAGGGTTCCAATATAAATGATTCTCACCTAAAAAATTTAAAATAGATTCGAAGTAGTTGAGTTTCAAAAATAGTCTAACAATTTAACAGAAATTGGTTAGTTTTCAAATAAATGGTTTTTAAGAAAAATTTCACAATTTTCGAAAAATGGTTGTTAAATGTGAAAATGGATCAGTATTTATACCTAATTGTGTGACGTGTAAAATTTGATGCAGTAAAACAAAATTCGACCTTGTTCTTTTCTAGCAAATTCTATTTTTTAATTTTTATATTTCTTGATTTATTTTTATAATTTTTTATTTAAAGTTTTTTATTGAATTATTGCTAATTCAATTTTTCAATTTAAATTCCATTTTAATGAACTTTAATTGATTTTCCTAATTTCGTCGAATTTGTCGTGTTTTCTTGTTGTATTTGTGTAGG
Source organism: Schmidtea mediterranea (assembly GCA_022537955.1). Classification (NCBI taxonomy): domain Eukaryota; kingdom Metazoa; phylum Platyhelminthes; order Tricladida; family Dugesiidae; genus Schmidtea; species Schmidtea mediterranea. The sequence continues at coordinate 42,225,568 of CM039682.1, forward strand.
TATCGTGCAGATCTTGGTGCATTTTGTTATTATTTTATTTTATTTTTAGGTTTATTATTTTATATTTAATTCTTTTATTTCTTAGATTTTATAGGGTTTATTTGGTGTTTTTCAGGTTTATTTTAAATTGCGTGTTGTATCTGCGTGTGTGTTTCTGATCCATTTAAACATTTATCAAGGCCATTTACGTTCTGGCCCAACACTATTGTGGATTTTGGCGTCTGGAATTTATCCTTTGGAAATCTTCTTATCATCTCTCGGAAAAGTTCGGATCATCTCATTAATATTGTCATGGAGTCAGTGGTAAGCCCTTCTTACAGTTCGATGTTTAGGGTGGTGTTAATATAACATTTTTGTTTTGTTCATGTCGTATTGATTTTTATGTATGCTTGATTTTTCATAGGTCAGGTATTAATCTTCATATTTTAGGGTTCAGATTTGGTTTTCTTATCGCAAAATTCGCTGGGAATAATTTTCAAATGGAACAATACTATTAATGAATTATTCAACAACTCCTATTAACGCTTCTCTCAATTTCTCGATGATGGTATAGATTTTGCTATAACGTTTGGCAGTGGTTTAATTTTAGCGTATTGTGAGGTGATCATTAAACGACGGGTTTTTCATTTACTTATCTTTGTCTTTGTTCCGTTAATTGGTTTAGTCAATAAAACTCCTTAGTTCTACATGTAAAAATTATTTTATTTCAAACCGACGAATTGCTATATTTTAAAGTTGATGGATTATTCAGTTAAATAAATGATGTAATTGTAAAAGTTGGTTGGTCAATTACTTTAGTCGATCAATTACTCTATAGAATTGTAGTTTTACTCAAAGGATTTGTTGGATTTTTATCGAAGCATAGTTTTACTTTTATCTAAAGGGATTTAATGTTGATCGAGGAATCACTTGGTACAACGCACAATTCTCTTTATTTCTCTCAACGAATTAACTTATGGTTAGTCAATGAATTCACATTAATTGGCTTTTAATTCTCACTTTACCTTAAAGAAGACTTCGTTTGTTAATTAAGGAGTTGCATTGATTTTTTTTTAATATCTATCTTATTTAATGGAACTTAATCAATAAGGTATTTAGTGTTACTCGATAATTATTTTCTTAGTTATCCGTAATTTATAAACAATCTGGTTACTTAATTTTCCTCAAATATTTATTCTGCCTTTAAGGTATAATAATTTAATGATTACTCTAAATTTTCTTTATTTTTAAACAATAATTACTCTAATTAAAATCAGTGAATTATTTATTTCATGATCTTTACTAATTTATTCGAATTGTAAATTTGATTTTGTTCAAAATATTGATCCAAATTAGTTATAAAAACGATTTCCATTTAATTTAATCCCCGTACCATTCCCCTTTAATAAGCCTTAAGCGCACATTGTGTTCACATTATATTTACTGAGTGCCCACTGGACTACTCGGTGTGATGATTTTGAGCCGTGTGTAAGATAATTTTAGGTCGATTTTACAGAAACGAGGGACGAGGAAGCAGCCAATAGACTTCTTCCTTATTCCTCATTTCTTCTATACGGGATAATATTGACGTTCCAACCCTGCGTTCCGCACGCCGGGTCTTCACGGGCACAGATCATTGGCGATGTTCCACGCACTTACACGAATCTGATTTGTGTGTAGATTTTATTTACTTGCGTTATGTATCGGCTGTGGGCCGGAAAAATTTCGACAGTTTAATTTATGAAATATATATATAAAACAATTTATGTATAATAATATTTATTAGTTATAAACAAAAATAACATGTTACCGTCCATTGCCAATCCATAAAATATCATAAATTCACATATCATAAAATAAACCAAAATACCTCTCTCCCCACGCCGACGTCCAAGCAGAGCTCCATTGAGTTGCAAGGATGCGACGTGGAAAGAGGGTTCCAACATAAATATTTCTCACCTAAAAATTCTGAAAGTAAAATTTCTAAATAGAATTGAACAATTTCAAAATAGTTTTTTAAAACTGGTTACAATGGTTTTTAAAAATGGTTTTTTTTTAAATCTGAAAATGGATCAGTATATATACCTATTTTTCTCGCATGTGAGATTTGATGCAGTAAAACAAAATTCGACCTTGTTATTTTCTAGCAAATTCTATTCTTTAATTTTATTATTTCTTGATTTATTTTTATAATTTTTTATTTAGAATTTTTATTGAATTATTACTAATTCAAATTTTCCGATTTAATTGTCATTTTAATGAACTTTTATTAATTTTTCGATTTTGTCGAATTTGTTGTGTTTTCTTGTTATGTTTGTGTAGGTATCGTGCGAATCTTGGTGCATTTTGTTATTATTTTAATTTATTTTTATGTTTATTATTTTATATTTAATTCTCCTTTTTCTCGTATTTGCTAGGTTTAGTTGGTGTCTTTATAGGTTTATTTAAATTGCGTGTTGTATTTGCGTGTGTGTTACTGATCCATTAAAACATTTCTCAAGGCCGTTTACGCTCTGGCCCAACATTACTGATGCATTTAAACAATTCTCAAGGCTATTTGTGTGCTGGCCCAACAGTAGCTTCGTTTTTAAATTTGTCCGTCAGCTTGTTTGGTCTAAATCTTGCTTAGCAAAGTGACCAACACTAATAATTTGTCCGCACATTAATAGGGATATTTCTTAAATTAATTGGAATTGTCATGTCATCCATCAAGAAAACCACACAACACCGGAAAACATTCCTCACTTAACTGTCATTTCTACAGATTCTCCAATGGTTTGTGAGTTTTTCTTCAATAATTAGGGCGATTAGTTAATTAATTTGTTTTCAATTCTAAACTCTTCAATCATTTTAAACCTACATCTTTAAATTTTTATTTTTCGCCGGTTATCACTCCACTTCCGAAATTATTGATTTTTACTTTTTTTTTAATGTTTAATTGGTATTTAATTAATTTTTAATAATTCACAATTTTCCATTTTAAGAGTCATAAATTAATGAAAGGTGTCATTCAACAAGTAATGAAGATAAAGTGTTTAGAGTTCAACATAAATTAAAATGTTGTACCACTTTAAATTTGTTTAAAGTGAAAAAGCCTGTTCCGAAAATTTTTGAATATCAATAATACATCTGATTTATAGTCAAACAATAAATAGTTCATTTTGTCATTGCAAAATGAAAAGCTACCAGAAGTGACAACTAGAAAAAAGATTTTTTTACTATCTATGAATGTTTCAATATGTAGCAATGTTTTTAAAGACAAGTGCGACTAATGCATTAATCTGATATCAGATAATCCCGAGGATGGAATTTGCGTCATATTCAAACTTTTGTCTGCAACTTATATCATAATTATTTCGGAAAAATTACTGATTTACGCCGGTGCGATTTATACACTGGAAAATCCGATAATATCCTTTATATTTGGTTCAGATTTTTTAAAGTAGAAATTTGTCTACTTTATGGATCATGACTTTTGATTTTTATAATTAAATTTTAATCTCAATAAATATTTAAACTTTATATTTCAATATGTAGAGTCTAACTGTTAATTAATTTTTTAAATAAAGTTTAAAGGGCCCCACGAAAAAAATCCAATTGAGAAGTGCACTAATTAGATCCGCCCTTTCTAGATGGGTTATATTTATATCACATTCAATTATTCGTGGGTTATATATGGTCATTATAAGTGTGGTGAAGAATTCCTTAGCGTAAAATATCTATTACTATGCCCATTTGGTATTCAGCAAAAATACTCTCCGGCAACTGAAATCTTGTCAGGCATTAATTTTTATTTATTAATTAAAAAAAACCAATTCATTCGATTATTTGATTAATATATTTAATTACATGTTTCAGTTTAGGATATTGTCTAAAATAGAATTCCGGTAGCCTTGGAACTCGATAGAAATTTACAAACGACGAATTAGTACCGAAATGCGTTTCACAAACGGAAAGACAGCGTGACAAGTGGCATTCTAAACTGGGAATCAAGGAGAAATTAGTTATTTCAACAATAAAGGCATTTGAAAAATAAATTTCATCAATTAAACTTTCTGAAACAAAGTTGAAATAAAAATGTAATTTAACAACTTGTTTTTCATTAAAGACGTAGCCGTTCATGTGAATGTCTATGAACACGTCAGGACTGAATCGCCTTCTATGACGGACTGATACCTGATCCCGATTTCTTTTGCCATTATCATTTTCCTCTTCCTCCATTTCTTCAATGTCGAACAAAGGAAACTCATTTAATACACTTTCTGAACACCTGGACATTGAATAATTGTGTCTATAATCCCCATAATTGTATACCATTTCATTAAACATTTTCAATTCTCTTCCATCAAGTTATGACAACGATAAATTTATATTCCATAATAAATCGACATAAAATAATAATTAATTAATCATTTAATTTGTATTTTAAGAAGCCGATGTTAAACAACCGAAATAAGATAACCTAAAGACCCTAAGCCAGTCATTTATAACCTTTTTTGGTTTACGACACACCAACTAAATTTTAAAATTTCCTTAAAAACACTAGTAATTTAAAATATTTTTCTTGACTTTTCGCGGCTTAAGGTGCCAAACCACTAATCTTAGGAATCCCGTCTAACCCTGGGGCATCATAAATAATCATTTCATTATGTTTTCAACAATATGATTGACGAAAAACCAATGGCAATAATATATGCGTTGTTTTCTGGGGTGCAAATAAAATGTAAAAGAAATATCTTTCCACGGCCAAAAGGCTTGAATAAGTAACAACCAATATTTTAAAGATGAATAAGTCAAATTTAAATTGATGGGGGCCCATGCAACACAATTGCAAAATTCAAAGATAATAAATTAAAACTTATCTGATGTCATAAATTTTTTCTTTCACCAAGCTTGACAAGCATATTAACTGCCTATCAGACATGTAAAATTATTATCTTTTTCAGCAAGAAAGAAAAGGAAGATTGTCATGATTATTTTCAGAAGCTATATGATAAATGGCACAAAGAGAGAATTCAGTGAATTGATAGAGAATAAACGGTAGCCTATTTTTAAATACCTTTAATCATGGACTAATTGTTTCTACAAATAGAAAAATAACTACAAACAGTAGGTTAAAAGTTTTCTGAATTATTGATTTCCCAAATGGTATTACACTAGTAATAGTGCAAAAAATTCACAATCAATCAATAAAAATGGCAAACTAATTAAGATTCACAATTAATAAATGAAATAGAAAAATTAATAAAAAATCGATGTCGGAAAGAAAGATATTCAAATAATACAACTTTACTAGTTATGCGGAAAACTCGAAATAAATAATAATCATTTAAATCAAAACGGAATTAAATTTTCACGAACATTTGATTAACCAAATAAGACCCCTGAACAGAGGTCGTCTGCCAAATTATTTTTGCTAAACCCAGTATAAAATCAAGGGACATTGGTGGTGAAATAAAAGAAAATCGTATAGAAGAATAAAACAAAAATTTAAAGAATTCTATCAAATTTTAAATCTTTAATATTGAGAACCAAATATATGGTTTAAAAAGTACAGGTAAAAAGTGTCACGATATTGTAAAAATCTGATTGAAATTTAATATTATTTTATGTTGAGTCTAATCTGATTAATTGAAGAAAGGAGAACGAGAAATTTAGGCCAGTAAACACGCAATCGTAACCTAACAATAATAAAAAAGTATTTTTAAAAAATATATATAAATATAATATTAATCAAAAGCAAAATATATTTTGAGTTAATAAAAGAAAAATAATTGAATAAAATAAAAAAATTAATTAAAAGTAATATAATACATGAACAATAAAATAAAAATAATTAAAAAATAATATAATTTAAAAGCAATATATAACAAGAATAATAAAGAGAATAAAATAAAAGAATAATAAAAAAAAATAAAATATAATTGAAAAATGAACAGTAAAATAAAAAATTTAAGATAATTATAAGCAAAACATATATATATGTACACACAAGAATAATAAAAGGAAAATAACTGAAGAACAATAAAATAAATAAAAAAACAAATTAAATAATAAAATAAAAATAATTAAAAAAAGAACTGTAAGATAAAAATAATTAAAAAAATAATAATAAACAATATTAATTAAAATCAACATATAATATCAAAAATAATTAAAAAAAGAATAAAATTAAAAAAATAAAGATAATTGAAAAAAGAACAGCAAGAAAAGGAAATAATTGATTAAAATAAAAAAATTAATTAAAAGTAATATAACACAAGAACAGTACAATAAAAAATTTAAGATAATTATAAGCAATATATATATACACAAGAATAAAAGGAAAATAACTGAAGAACAATAAAATAAAAAAACAAGTTAAATAATAAATTAAAAATAATTTAAAAAAGAACAGTAAGATAAAAATAATAATAAAAAACAATATAATTATAAAAAAAATAAAAAAAGAACAATAAAATAAAAAAATAAAGATAATTGAAAAAAGAACAGTAAGATAAAAATAATAATAAAAAACAATATTAATTGAAATGAACATAAAATAACAAAAATAAAAAATTAAAAAAGAACAAAAAAATAAAAAATTAAGATAATTGAAAAAAGAACAGTAAGATAAAAATAATTAAAATCAACATATAATAACAAAAAAATTAAAAATAAAACAAATAAAAACATAAAGATAATTGAAAAAAGAACAGTAAAATAAAAATAATAATAAAAAACAATATTAATTGAAATGAACAAAATAACAAAAATAAATAAAAAATTAAAAAAGAACCAAAAAATAAAAAATTAAGATAATTGAAAAAAGAACAGTAAGATAAAAATAATAATAAAAAACAATATTAATTGAAATGAACATAAAATAACAAAAATAAAAAATTAAAAAAGAACAAAAAAATAAAAAATTAAGATAATTGAAAAAAGAACAGTAAGATAAAAATAATTAAAATCAACATATAATAACAAAAAAATTAAAAATAAAAAAACAAATAAAAACATAAAGATAATTGAAAAAAGAACAGTAAAATAAAAAGAGAAATACATTAAAATAAATAATAATATATAATAATATTAACAATAAATGAATAAAAAAAATGATAAATAGCAATAAAATAGCAATTTAGTTATCAAAACATAAATTAACAGAGATCAGAGCAAAACAAATTTTATCGAATTAATCAAAAAATAGTAGAAATGATCCTTGATAAACGTGCAATTATCAAATAAATATTTATTAAAATACATCAACAGCCCTGGCAACAAATGGCCACAAGGTAGATGAATTGCAGAATGAGAGAGAGAGAGAGAGAGTAGAGCACGCATGGATTGGATGGATGACAATATTAATAATAATAACGGCAATGATGCCGACGGTGACAATAATAATTATGATAACAAAAATAATAATAACAATATGGTAGGTAATATTATTGTCCAGATAAAATACAACATCAAGACATGTGGCCAGCCCACACGGGGCACCAATCAAAATTGCACACAACAACATAGATCATCATTTGAACTGTTTCACGATTGAAGACATTGAGCGGGAGGTTGCAATAATTTCACATTTTCCTGGAAGTTACTGATGTAAATTCTCATTGTCGAGCTACTGAGTTTCGAACCGGTCAGAAGGTAATGTACAAGTTTGGTGACCGTTTGCAGATACTGGTTTGCTTGGACAATAGGTTCATTGTTGACCAAGCTTAACATTTTGACGCATTCAGCACACATGTTCTCTCTGAATGCCGTAATCAGAGATACCATATCGCCCAATTCTGACACCTGGGAAAAATGACACTACGTAACAGTTTGGCGTATCCACAATTTGTATCAATATTGACACTTTAGTACGTTTTAAAATGAATAAAACCAAGAAAGGATATTATATCATAGAAAAGGTAGCCACAAAAAAAGATAAAGTCAGAAGAATTCCAAGGATTTAGAAGGATGCTACTAATGTTTAAATTTAATACAGAGTTGCATTTCTTTTGTGAATCTCCACATATTTAGAATAGAGATTTAAATGAAAAAACTGAAATACAAAGTTTATGAGAGTAACGAAAGAAGAAAAATAGTTGTTGGAAAACGGAATGAAAATACATTGATACTAATCTATATTGTCCCTTATTTTGGTTAAAGTTATAATACTGACATATTGCAAGTAAAATATTAAGTTAAATTTCTATTTTTAATAATTCAAAACTGGCAAATTATATATTAGATTTGAATTGATTTATAAAATTATAATAATCAATGAAAATCTAATATTTAATTAACCGATACTTGATAAAATCAGCATCGAAAATTTGTGTTAATATGAATAAATAAATTGTACAACGCTTTAGATGCGTTCCTGAAAATTGAGCGTAATGAATTGTATGTTAGCTTATTAAAATAAGAATATCCCAAAACTTAAAATAATATATTATTATTTATTATAATATTATTTAGTGTTCAATTTTATTATTATTATTTATTATTCTTATTTTTTTTATTATTCTTATTTTTTATTATTATATATATTATTATCATTATTCTTATTGTTTTATTATTATTTTTCTTATTTTTTCTTCTTGTTATTATTATTATTTCGTCTTATTATTATTCTTCTTATTTTTTATTATTAATTTTAATATTATTATTAATTATTATTATATTATTATTTATCATTATTATTATTTTTTATTGTTTTTATTCTTCTTATTTTTTTTATTTATTATTTTTATTATTATCATTTTTATAATTATTCCTATTTTTTTATTATTATTCTTCTTATTGTTTATTATTATTATTAATTATTATTATATTATTATTTTTATTCTTCTTATTTTTTATTTCTTATTTTTATTATCATTATTATTATTAATATTTTTCTTATTATTAATTATTATTTTTATTCTTCTTATTTTTTATTTATTACTTTTATTATTATCATTATTATTATTTTTTTATTATTATTTTTCTTATTTTTTGTTATTATTATTATTTCGTCTTATTATTATTATTCTTATTTTTTATTATTAATTTTAATATTATTATTAATTATTATTATTTATCATTATTATTATTTTTTATTTTTATTATTATCATTTTTATAATTATTCTTATTTTTTATTATTATTCTTATTGTTTATTATTATTATTAATTATTATTATATTATTATTTTTATTCTTCTTATTTTTTATTTATTATTTTTATTATCATTATTATTAATTATTATTTTTTATTTATTATTTTTATTATCACTATTATTATTCTTCTTTTTTATTATTAATATTTTTCTTATTATTAATTATTATTTTTATTCTTCTTATTTTTTATTTATTACTTTTATTATTATCATTATTATTATTTTTCTTATTTTTTATTATTAATTTTAATATTATTATTAATTATTATTATTTATCATTATTATTATTTTTTATTTTTATTTATTATTTTTATTTATTATTTTTATTATTATCATTTTTATAATTATTCTTATTTTTTATTATTATTCTTCTTATTGTTTATTATTATTATTAATTATTATTATATTATTATTTTTGTTCTTCTTATTTTTTATTTTTATTAATTATTATTATTAATTGTTATTTATTATTATTATTGAATTTCTTTCATCTCTCAACTGTTTTAAAAATTTATACAAACTTTAAACACTGCCAATTTATATTGCCAATATTAAAAACCGAATAAATACATTCAAGCTTTTAATAATTTTGTTAATTATTATAATAATAATAAATCTGTTCCGTGACCAAATTTGGTTCTTGTATTTCCTGCAATCAGCTAATTATTTATTTGGTCAATTCAAATTTATGAGCTTAAGAAAATTATTTTGTTTATCTAACTTTATCGATTTATAATTATAATTTTTTTTATTATAAATCAATTTGACAATATTTAATACAAACCATTTATTGATAGCATTTATATTATATATCGAATTAAATATTAATTATATTGATCTTTAAATTGACTGAAAGAGAATATTAATTATTAAATAGTAATTATTGAATCAATACAAATTGGTGAGAATGTCAGAAATCAATTTTGTTTTTCTAATTTCAATGATTTATAATCAATAATTAATTTTTAATTAATCGATTTGACAATATAATTATTTTATTGATAGCATATTTTATCGAAAAAAATATTAATATAATAATATATAGATCAATAATAATAAAGAAACTTACACCAAAACTGAACAATTTGACAACATTGAATATGACCAATTGAAGATTATTGATTAAAGCCTGAGATATATAGTCGGGTAATTGAGACCGGCATTTTATTGCGGATATCAGCAACTTGATTGAGGCTCGATTCACGTCGGGAGTAAGATCACCGAGATAGAATGAAGGAATGAAAAATATACTAGACCAATTGATTTGCTTGAGCACTACTGAGTTTTTCTCGAACCATTCCAATTTTTGAGTGGACAAATTCGGGCGAGAAATATTGGGAGTGTGATCGAAACAAAGAGATTCACTGTTCCGTATCCGATTCGACAGACCGTGCTCTATAAGAATGGAATGGACAAATTTGATGCAACGGGATATAAATGCGGGCATGTAATAATTGCTTCTGAATCGATTGAATGTGTAATCGAGTAAGAGGTCTGAGAAATATTTATAGATGAAAGTGGCGAGTTCTTGGTGCAAAGGAACTATTAATTGGAATGCAATATTAAGTGTTGCGATCATCAAATCAAAACATGAACAACGCGATTGGCCAGTGTTTAATCGATAAACTGTGTTCATAAATACCATCAAAATCTCAGAAAACTTTTGTACAATTGTTGGATTTTCGATAATTTTAGTGAGCAGAGCACTATGGACTAATTTGAGCAACTAATATAACGTTTTTTATTAATAAAAATAATATAATAAATTAATGAAGAAAAATAAATAAAATAAAATAATAAAAAACATTATCAAATAATTAATAATAAATTATAAAATATTTAAAAATAAAAATAATAAAAAAGAAATAATAAAAAACATTATCAAATAATTAATAATAATAAATTATAAAATATTAAAAAATAAAAAAGAAATAATAAATTAATGAAGAAAAATAAATAAAATAATAAAAAACATTATCAAATAATTAATAATAAATTATAAAATATTAAAAAATAAAAAAAAGAAATAATAAATTAGTGAAGAAAAATAAATAAAATAATAAAAAACATTTTCAAATAATTAATAATAAATTATAAAATATTTAAAAATAAAAATAATAAAAAAGAAATAATAAAAAACATTATCAAATAATTAATAATAATAAATTATAAAATATTAAAAAATAAAAAATAAATGATAAATTAATGAAGAAAAATAAATAAAATAATAAAAAACATTATCAAATAATTAATAATAAATTATAAAATATTAAAAAATAAAAAAAAGAAATAATAAATTAGTGAAGAAAAATAAATAAAATAATAAAAAACATTATCAAATAATTAATAATAAATTATAAAATATTAAAAAATAAAAATAATAAAAAAGAAATAATAAATTAATGAAGAAAAATAAATAAAATAATAAAAAACATTATCAAATAATTAATAAAAAATTATAAAATATTAAAAAATAAAAAAAAGAAATAATAAATTAATGAAGAAAAATAAATAAAATAAAATATATTATTAAACTAAAATAATAATAAAAAACATTATCAAATAATTAATAATAATAAATTATAAAATATTAAAACATAAAAATAATACATTAAAATAAAGATGATAAACAAATAAAAATATTGGCAATATAAATTATAATAGTAAAATAATAACAAAAAATATGTATAATAAATATTTTTAATTATAAAAATAAAGTGAAATGATAGAAAATTAAAATAATTATACTGAAATTATTTATAAATAAATATAATAATTAAAAAATAATAAATTAAAATATAGTGGTAATAAAAAATAAATAATTAAAACATGTAAAATAAAAACAATAAATAAATAAATGATAATACTAAAAATAAAGTAAATATGATTATAAAAAATATTAATAGAAAATATTAAAAACATGTATAATAAATATTTTTAATTATAGAAATAAAATTAAATGATTATAGATAATTAAAATAGTAATAATGAAATTATTTAAAAATAAATATAATAATTAATAAATAAATCAAAATAATTTAAACATTTAAAATAATAATACTTATAAAAAATAAATTAAAAATAAATAATAAAATATAAATTATAATACTAAAAATATGTATGTTAAATATTTTTAATTATAAAAATAAAATTAAATGATTTTAGAAAATTAAAATAATAATACTTAATAAATATAATAATTTTAAAAAATTAATTAAATAAAAAAAATAATAAAAACATGTAAATTAATAAAAATAATAAATAAATAGTAATAATATAAATGATAAATATAAATGCTTTTATTATTAAAAAATGTTAAATAATTATAATAATAATACTGAAATTATTTATAAATAAATATACTAATTAAAAATTATATTAAATAAAATTAAAAATAAGCTAAATAATAAAATTAATATAACGACAATAAAAACGTAAAAACAATAATAAAAATATTGATAATAATTATAAACTAAAATACTAAAAATTATCAAATAATAAATTATATATATTAATAAAAGATAAAAAATAATTACCGCAGAATAAAATTCAACTGATAAAAGAACAGTTTCTGCTAACTGTGATAAAAGTTGCAAGAGCGCATCAATCATTTCTTGTATAAATTGGGAGCAATTGTTAGAAAACTTGCTTATTGGAGTGAGAAAACTAGATATCAAGGAAAGCTAAAAAACAAGAGGATTTATGTTGGTGAGAAATTAATTGTTTGATGTACTTGATTAGCTATTATTAATTCATCCTTGCATTCTATTGGCTGGTGATTTTGATTGATATCGACTATTAATCAATAATATTAATCCAATTTCCAATTCAATCAATCAATAGACAACCTTTCTTGTTGACAATGCGCTGGATCGACTCGGTGAGCTGGACAAAAATCGAGCTGATAAATGCATTGGAAAGACTGTTTAATTCTTCATTATTCCGACAAATGCACGCCAATCGGCCAACAATTGAATAAAGAATGATATTAGATTCTCTCCAATTTGAGCAGTCAATTATATCTTTTATTAAAAGAATGGTCTGAGTTTCTCGTTCGGTAGTAATAGCAGAGAGAGAAAGATGTTCCTTAAATAACAGCAATATAAAGCTAAGTCTTTGTGGCAGTCTAAACGACCTATATTTAGAAGAATCATCGGACGTTTTAAACATCAATAGCGATAACAGGATATGTGTTATGGTATTTATATTCGTTAAGATTGAGATATTTTATTTGTATATTTTTAATAATCGATGATAAAAGAAACTAAGGATCGACGTTTGAGAATGTCTGAGTGCAATCTGAAAGATGAGTCTAAATCGGATGGAAATGTAAAAAAAAATTATGTTGGTATTGATTTACTCGGTAGGTTTTACAAATTACAGGGTTATTCCGAATCATATACAATTTTTTTTCAAAAAATATATATAACACGAATTGTTTTAATTGAATAATTTGAAAATTAGGTTTTAGAAAACTATGCAATCGAACTTTTTATTAATCCATATTTAAGTGTGTGCCATAAATATTATTTTGTTTTTTATTCCATATGAAAAGTAGCCAAAGTCAAGGTGAAAACAACGATCAAAATGAAGCAAAATTTAAGCGAATTAACCAGATTGAGGAAGAAAAGAGTGGTTATATCGGTTGATATGATCAAATATTTCAATAACAATGTTGCAGAAGGAACTTCCGTTGACCAAATGGCATTTATATTGGGTTTTAACAAACTATGCAACTATAAATATTGAACATAAGTTCTTGCCACCTTTTATTTTATATATAATTCGGAATTATTTATATTTATTTCGGAATAATTTATATTTATTTCGGAATAATTTATATTTATTTCGGAATAATTTATATTTATTTCGGAATAATTTATATATAATTCGGAATTATTTATATTTATTTCGGAATAATTTATATTTATTTCGGAATAATTTATATATAATTCGGAATAATTTATATATAATTCGGAATAACTATATATATATTTCGGAATATTTAATATTTATATATAATTCGGAATTATTTATATATAATTCGGAATTATTTATATTTATTTCGGAATAATTTATATTTATTTCGGAATAATTTATATTTATTTCGGAATAATTTATATTTATTTCGGAATAATTTATATATAATTCGGAATTATTTATATTTATTTCGGAATAATTTATATTTATTTCGGAATAATTTATATATAATTCGGAATAATTTATATATAATTCGGAATAATTTATATATAATTCGGAATAATTTATATATATTTCGGAATTATTTATATATAATTCGGAATTATTTATATATAATTCGGAATTATTTATATTTATTTCGGAATAATTTATATTTATTTCGGAATAATTTATATATAATTCGGAATAATTTATATATAATTCGGAATAATTTATATTTATTTCGGAATAATTTATATTTATTTCGGAATAATTTATATATAATTCGGAATATTAATTTATATTTATTTCGGAATAATTTATATTTATTTCGGAATAATTTATATATAATTCGGAATTATTTATATATAATTCGGAATAATTTATATATAATTCGTAATTATTTATATATAATTCGGAATTATTTATATATAATTCGGAATAATTTATATATAATTCGGAATAATTTATATATAATTCGGAATAATTTATATATAATTCGGAATAATTTATATATAATTCGGAATAATTTATATATGTAATGCGGAATAACTTATATATAATTCGGAATAATTTATATATAATTCGGAATAATTTACATATAATTCGGAATAATTTATATATAATTCGGAATAATTTATATATAATTCGGAATAATTTATATATAATTCGGAATAATTTATATATAATTCGGAATAATTTATATTTATTTCGGAATAATTTATATTTATTTCGGAATAATTTATATATAATTCGGAATTATTTATATTTATTTCGGAATAATTTATATTTATTTCGGAATAATTTATATATAATTCGGAATAATTTATATATAATTCGGAATAATTTATATATAATTCGTAATTATTTATATATAATTCGGAATTATTTATATATAATTCGGAATAATTTATATATAATTCGGAATAATTAATTCGGAATATTTTATTTTCGGAATAATTTATATTTATTTCGGAATAATTTATATATAATTCGGAATAATTTATATATAATTCGGAATAATTTATATTATAATTCGGAATAATTTATATATAATTCGGAATAATTTATATATTAATCGGAATAATTATATATAATTCGGAATAATTTATATATAATTCGGAATAATTTATATATTCGGATAATTTATATATAATTCGGAATAATTTATATATAATTCGGAATAATTTATATATAATTCGGAATAATTTATATATAATTCGGAATAATTTATATATAATTCGGAATAATTTATATATAATTCGGAATAATTTATATATAATTCGGAATAATTTATATATATTCGGAATTATTTATATATAATTCGGAATTATTATATATAATTCGGAATTATTTATATATAATTCGGAATTATTTATATTTATTCGAATAATTTATATATTCGGAATAATTATATTATTTCGGAATAATTTATATTTATTTCGGAATAATTTATATATAATTCGGAATAATTTATATTTATTTCGGAATAATTTATATTTATTTCGGAATAATTTATATATAATTCGGAATAATTTATATATAATTCGGAATAACTTATATATATTTCGGAATAATTTATATATATTTCGGAATTATTTATATATAATTCGGAATTATTTATATATAATTCGGAATAATTTATATTTATTTCGGAATAATTTATATTTATTTCGGAATAATTTATATATAATTCGGAATAATTTATATATAATTCGGAATAATTATATTTTATTTCGGATAATTTATATTTATTTCGGAATAATTTATATATAATTCGGAATTATTTATATTTATTTCGGAATAATTTATATTTATTTCGGAATAATTTATATATAATTCGGAATAATTTATATATAATTCGGAATAATTTATATTTATTTCGGAATAATTTATATTTATTTCGGAATAATTTATATATTTCGGAATTAATTTATATATAATTCGGAATATTTATATTAATTTATATATATAATTCGGAATATTTATATTTATTTCGGAATATATTTATTATTATAATTCGGAATAATTTATATATAATTCGGAATAATTTTATATTTATTTCGGAATAATTTATATATAATTCGGAATAATTTATATATTAATTCGGAATATATTATATATATAATCGGAATAATTATATATAATTCGGAATAATTTATATATAATTCGGATAAAAAATAACAATAATAATTCGGAATAATTTATATATAATTCGGAAATAATTTATATATAATTCGGAATAATTTATATATAATTCGGAATAATTTATATTATTCGGAATAATTTATATATATTCGGATATTTATATTTATTCGGAATAATTTATATATATATTCGGAATAATTTATATATAATTCGGAATAATTTATATATAATATTCGGAATAATTTATATATAATTCGGAATATATTTATATATAATTCGGAATAATATTATTTCGAATAAATATATAATTCGGAATAATTTATATATAATTCGGAATAATTTATATTTATTTCGGAATTAATTTATATTTATTTCGGAATAATTTATATATAATTCGGATAATTATTTATAATTTATATATTCGGAATAATTTATATTTATTTCGGAATTTAATTTATTATATATATTCGGATATTATTTATATATAATTCGGAATAATTTATATATAATTCGGAATTATTATATATAATTCGGTAATATTATTTATATTATATATTCGGAATTATTTATATATAATTCGGAATAATTTATATATAATTCGGAATAATTTATATTTATTTCGAATAATTTATATATATTCGGAATAATTTATATATAATTCGGAATAATTTATATATTAATTCGGAATAATTTATATATAATTCGGAATAATTTATATATTAATCGGAATAATTTATATATAATTCGGAATAATTTATATATAATTCGGAATAATTTATATATAATTCGGAATAATTTATATATAATTCGGAATAATTTATATATAATTCGAATAATTATATATAATTCGGAATAATTTATATATAATTCGGAATAATTTATATATAATTCGGAATAATATTATATACTATAATTCGGAATAATTTATATATAATTCGGAATAATTTATATATATTTCGGAATTATTTATATATAATTCGGAATTATTTATATATAATTCGGAATTATTTATATTTATTTCGGAATAATTTATATATAATTCGGAATAATTTATATATAATTCGGAATTATTTATATATAATTCGGAATAATTTATATATAATTCGGAATAATTTATATATAATTCGGAATAATTTATATATAATTCGGAATAATTTATATATAATTACATATAATAAGATCATCTCTAGCTCGTTTAAAGTAAGAAATATGTTTATTAATAAGTTAAAAACTCCGGTTGAATTATGTTCTAATCTCGTTTATCGATTTGCATGTAATTGTTGTAATGCCAAATAAATTGTCGACTGAAGGGATTGACCAATATATTAGTGAACACAATAATGGATTTATAAGTAAAATTGGCATATCTGTTTTAACTTTTTTTTAATAATTACTGGAAACTTTGGTATGTAATGCGTTGCTCATAAGGTCATTGGATCCAGAAATCAATGCATATTTGTGTTTTGAATATTTTGTGTATGTGGATTGATTTTGTTACTTGTTGGCGAAACCCTACTTAGTTAAATAAATTTAGTAATACATGAACCTACATGAATTTTATTAAATTTATTTTTTTAAGCTCCTATTTAAAAATAATAAATATGGAAAGTAATGATTATATAATTAATTAGAATCAATATACAATTTAATCGTTATATTGTTTAGATTTGTATAATTTTGCTAAATTATTGATAAATTATTGTATTGATAATAAAAATAAATTAGAAATAATTATAATAAAAGTAATAATAAAATAATAATTATTATTATAATTTAAAAAAGCCTAAAGACAGTCCTTACCGATTGGTAGACACTACTAAGTAAACAAGCTGCTGCTCCCATTGCCGGCTCATAATTTTTTAACACATCCCACAAGAATCCAATAAGCAGATTTAAATCATTCTCCTTTAGTATTTGAAAAAGTTCCTTTAGCAATCCAACATATGTGTCAATTAAAGTTTCCTGAAAATCTCCAGCAGATAAAAAGGCCATTTTGAAGATATTATGCAGTTGTTCAAACGGCAAAATCTCAAAAGAGAACTCGGGTATCTGACTGTAGAAATAAAGCACTGTTTCGATGTCCTGAATTATTTAGGATTTTTATAACTCGATCAAGTTTTTACAGTTATTTATTTAGTTATTATTTAATATTGTGTGGTAAAGTTTGAAGCTAATTTTCAATGATTTTCAGAGGAATGTTTTCTAAGATCTCGTTAAAATTATGTCAGTGACATAAAAATGAAATTTTACAAAATGGATAAAATCTATACGAAAAATGAAGTTTAAAAAAAGTGAGCAACATTTAGAAAGACTATAAATTAAATAACATTGTTTTTTGGGGTGTGGAAACTTTTTGATGTTCAGAATTTATCGGTAAACCTGGCACTATAGACTTGCTCAATGAACTTTTCATTAAAAATTACTTTTACAATTAAGTTACCGAAAAAATACACATAAAGTTGTTTTGGGTTACAACATACCGAAATATTCCAATTATAATTTATCAAATTATAAACTAAAATAATTAATCAATTTATTTTTGAAATTAGACAAATTATCCATTAATCGATATTGAAATGTCAATTTTCAAAAATATTGTAAAAAATATCATGTTATCGATTAAAAATCAAATTTACAGTAAAACTTTTATTTTAAAATAATGAATCACACAAAAATCCAATAAATTCAATTTTAATTAATTCTATTGGCTGATTATAGGATTTCAAAAGAAATTAAAAAAGGTCATTGTTTTACGTGTTGGATTTTAATTAAATAAATAATAATAGTCAATACGAATATTTATATCCAAAATTATATATTATCACCAAGAAAGAAAATATTCCAATTTCATCTAAATTCAACTTGATCCTTTTGTTTTCTCTAGTTCTAGTTTTACCTTGGTTAAAATAAATTTACTATTTCCTCTGAAGCTTTATATAGCAAAATAAACACTTTGATTAATAATCTTGCCCCACAACGCATGTTGGAAAATTGTCGCTAAATGGCTTTATTGTGTGTTCTCCTCTTAAATAATAATATATTGTCTTACGATAATATTTTTTCCCAGTTGTTCCCATTAATAATGTTGTCACGAAATAGTTTTCTGAAATCCACTTTGTTTACCTTTTATTATCTATTTTCCTTAATTAATTAATAACAGATTTTCTGGTTTTATACATTATATATTGCTTTTCGACCTTTTTTTTAACCTTTTCCGAAAACTCCTTTACTCATAATTTATAACTGACGAGTTTTTCGAATTCAAATTTGATAATTTATTGATTTTATGTAATTCCGGTTTTTTCACAAAAACAATATATGCTAGCTAAATAATGAAGGAATTGTTGTTTTCTATAATAAACAATTTAGTAGACTAATTTTACAAGAATTTTTGAAACTAATCTTGTAAAAGTTGCGACATTTAAATGATGAAAAAGGAATAAACCCTCCTTGTGTGAGTGAAATAAATATTTATTAAGGAAATTTAAATTAGGAATGACATAAATTTTAAATATTTTTTTTTCTTTTTAGGATGGATTTGAAACAAAAAGATTCAATTTTTTTTACCACAAATCGATTATTTTCAATTTATAATATTTAACATTATAATATTGGAATCCTATAATATGTATAAATCAATCATTTCAATATTAAATTTAGTTGGATCTGGTATTGTAAAATGAGTAGAAAAATCAACATAACATTTAAATAGGAAATATTATCAAAATCATCGATATTTTTTTCCCATCCAATTAAATTGCAGGAATTTATTTAGTCAATATTGGCTATAATAATTAATGTATGGTTTTCACCGGTAAAAAGAATAGATCGATTATTTCCCACTTTTGATCATTGTTTTCATAAAGTTATAAAATAATAAATTCCAATATTGATTTTACTGATCTATAATTAAATTGAAAATCAGTAGAGAATAAATGTGAGGATTGTTTTTTTGAATTTTATCCAATTAAATAAGAAAATTATTTTCTCCAAAACAAATAAAAATATGCTTGCTTATTATTTATAATATTAAATAATGATCAATTATTCTCAAATTTTAATCGTTATTTTCATGAAATTATACATCAATAAAATCAAGATTAAAACAATAAAAATAGTTATAAGAGCATTTATAAATTTTTACAGTGGTCGATAAATGTATTTTTCAGTGTTTTTATTAATTTATTTCAATTTAATCAAATAAAAAGAAACTTAGTAAATATTTGAATTTTAAGTATAATAATCAAAAATAAAATTAATATAAAATAATAAAAATTCTAGAAAAATTCTAGAATATAAAATAATAACAATCAATCACAATAAAATAATCAATTATGATAGAAATAATCAATAATACTCAATAGTAAAAATAATAATCAATGAAAATAGAAATAATCAAATAATTAATAATAAACAATATTAATAAAATATTCAATAATATTCAATAATAATAATCAAATTATTATTAATCACTAAAAAATAATATTAATAAAATATTCAATAATCATAACCAATGATAATAAAAATAATCAAATAATTAATAATAACTAATAAATAATGTTAATAAAATAATCAATAATATTCAATAATTGTTATCAATGATAATAGAAATAATCAAATAATTAATAATCACTAATAAATAATATTAATAAAATATTCAACAATAATCACTAAAAAATACTAATCAATGATAATCAACAATAATCACTAAAAAATACTAATCAATGATAATCAACAATAATCACTAATAAATACTAATCAATGATAATAGAAATAACCAATCATAATTGATTATATTAATTAATAATAAATAATTCGTAATGTCAATAAAAATAAATGTCAAATAAAAAAATGAATGCATTTAAACAAAATCGATAAAAATCAATAGGATCAATGGAATACTTACAGAAACATTGAGATTTTCTGACTGAGAATAAAAATAGAGTTTCTGTTTCAACCAGTCGACTTGCATGTCGTGATTAATGCTGGCAAAGGCATAGCCGACATTGTCCCTATTATCGAGAAACTCATCCATATCTACATCTTTATCGCCGTATGAAAACGGATGTTTCAACTTAAAAAAAAGTAAAAAATCAAATTTCCGCCACATAAAATGATCATTGTGGAATGGAATGGAATGTATAAATCTGATGGTATTCATGTCGACGGCACAATGCTACTGCTACTGCTACTGTATTGGTGGCGCTTCTCAAACATTTACTATTCCATTTCCATCGCTATTGAAAGGCTATTAGAATATATTCAGTCTGCACTGAATGGTTGTCGTGGTAATCAAATATAGCATTAGAATTGATTTATTATCGGTCAAGAGAGAATGCTACTACTACTACTGGTGATATGATAACTGGACTTGGAATGGATCAATTATCAGTCGTGTGCCGATCAGTTTTGACAGTTACAAAAATTCGTTTTATATTTAGATAATAATTGCAATATTATTTTTGATTTTATAAACTGTCATAAAATCATTTCAATTTCATAAATTTTATATATATTATATATCGATTATCTATAAATTGATAAATATCTGCTAATAATGCATTTGAAATTTATCGGATTTTATAATCAATAACAAATTAATATTGGTTTGATGAATTTCAATCAATTTTAATACCGACCAATGAAAGTTGACTATTATGTCGGAAAACAAGAATTATCCTATTGCGAAATAGTGTTGAAAGTAAATGAGATAGTAAAAACGGACTTTGTAATAAAAAATAAATATAAAATAATTATAATAATAATGATAAAAATAATAAAATAATACTAAAAATAAATAATTAAAAAATAAAAATAAATAAAAAAATATTAAAAATAAATAATAATAAAATATTATAAATTAAAAAAAATAATAAAATAAAAAAATAAATATAAAAATAATTATAATAATAAAAATAATAAAATAAATATAAAAATAATTATAATAATAATGATAAAAATAATAAAATAATACTTAAAATAAATAAAAAAATATTAAAAATAAATAATAATAAAATATTATAAATAAAAAAAAATAATAAAATAAAAAAAAATATATAAAAATATTTATAATAATAATAAAATAATAAAATAAATATAAAAATAATTATAATAATAATGATAAAAATAATAAAAAATACTTAAAATAAATAATTTAAAAAAAGATAATAAAAAAATATTAAAAATAAATAATAATAAAATATTATAAATAAAAATAATAATAGAAATAAATAAAATAATAATTATAATAAAAATTATAAAAATAAAAAAATAAGTATAAAAATAATTATAATAATAATGATAAAAATAATAAAATAAATATAAAAATAATTATAATAATAATGATAAAAATAATAAAAAATTACTTAAAATAAATAATTTTAAAAAAAAATCAATAGCTTACTTTATCAAAAAAAATATCGATCAAGTTCCTCTGGAAAGCAATAACGCATTCTGAATTATTTTCATATATTTCTGCAAGCTCCTCCAACAGATTATGAACATTATTAACAATGCCAATAAAAATATCATTATATTTGGGAATATTTCCTTCAATACTCAACAATTGCAAAATCAACTTTAACAAATACTCCACCGCCTCCTTTTCCGATTCAGTGATATCATTGGTCGATGTAAAAAAGCTCACGATTCCATCAAATGACTGATAATATCCCAATTATTGATGATGATGATGACAGGAATTAAACATACCAAGTTAATAATCGAGCCAACATACTCACAAAGGGCATACACCATCTGTTTGCTATTATTATCCCGTTCCTTCCATTCGATATTATTCCTAACGGCCTCTTTATGGTCTTGGATAATTTTCTCAATGACTGGATTGCACATCAATGTGAACTTGATGACATACTCCATTGTGGCGTTTCTAATACGGTAACATACGGTCTTAATATCAGGGTTATTGGGAGTATAATTCACTAACGATAGTCCGGTACCGACAAGAATATTCGTCAATAGATCAACTGCATCAGAGAACAGTTCTGGTTTGTGAACACAATGCATAACGAATTGCTGTAGATTGGGAATAGAACGCCCGTTGACTGTGCAATAGTTATACAAGTAACTGATGGATTTCAGGGTCAATTGATGCAGATTAAGGTTACCAGCGAATCGCGTGCTCGTCTAAGGAAAGAAAATATATGCAGTAATGATCTAATGCAAGATTAAGGCAAGTATAATAGATATAATAAGTAAGTATGAGCATTTATTTGAGATAGAAAAGAAAGAGTTGCCAACTGTAGTGATTTAATAATCAAATTTCATGAGCCACGAAATCATTGAAACAAGGTGTCAAGGCGATAATTGACAGGTGAAGATAAAGAATTGCTGTAGGTTGGGAATAGAACGTCCGTTGACTGCAATAATTATACAAGTAACTGATGGATTTCAGGGTCAATTGATGTGGTATAAAATAAATAAACTGTAAATAATTAAACCAAATAAATAAAACAAATATAAATTATTGAAAAACATAATTTTTAAATTTTTTTATTAATTTTAAAATATTTTAGTTATTTTCTAACTATGTTAAATATGTTTTAAATAATTTTTAATTATTAATAAATAAATTTTTAAAATTTTAAAATTATTTTTTAAATATTTTAGTTATTTCTAAATAATTTTAAATACTTTTTAATTATTTTTAAATAACTTTTTTTTATTCTTAAATAATTTTAAAATATTTAAAAAAAATTTAAATAATATTTTAAAAATTATGTTTTTCAATATTTTATATTTATTTGTTAAATAAGTTTTATTTATTTGGTTTATTTATTTTACATCACATTTCAGGGTCAATTGATGCAGATTAAGGTTACCAGCGAATCGCGTGCTCGTCTAAGGAAAGAAAATATATGCAGTAATGATCTAATGCAAGATTAAGGCAAGTATAATAGATATAATAAGTAAGTATGAGCATTTATTTGAGATAGAAAAGAAAGAGTTGCCAACTGTAGTGATTTAATAATCAAATTTCATGAGCCACGAAATCATTGAAACAAGGTGTCAAGGCGATAATTGACAGGTGAAGATAAATAAGCCCGTTTATCAAGCTGCAGCGTCATCATATTACATATAAAAAATGTTACAACCGCGCTAAATGTCAAATGCTAAATGAAATAGTTGGTTATAAACATTGTATGGTAATAGCAAATGTTGTATATTAGTTATCCTTTCTACCTATTTATTTATGTCAATCCGGTTAGCCTAGTTACTCCTACCCCCCCCCCTCCCCCTCTAGCTCCTGTGAGCTTTCCCTCCATGTTTAGAATTCAATTTACCCGATATTTATTAAATGTAAAATTGATTTGAAATTTCAATACTAATTTCAAACACAAATCAATGAATATCAATAGATAAATATTATTGAATTGATATGGTTTTTCCGGTGCATTTTTAAAAGAAAATGTACCAGGAAGTTGAATTTCAGGGATTTGTATGTTTATTATTTTGGTGAAGACGGAAACGGACATAACTCGGCAGGTGCGTGGAGCAAATGGATATGAAGCACCACATAAGGCCACTATTTATAATTGGATTAGAGTTTGCCACTCACAGGAACAATGTGGTTGTTCAACTACGGGAAATTGACGAGGAGAAATTCGAATAAATGAAAATTGTCGAGAAAGAAGAGAGACGAATTACCCGCAAAATATTATGTCACTTATAAAGAAATCAGAGGTGAAACACAAAAAGTCCTTATAAAATAATAAATAATTATAATCAAAGATAATAGAATAATCGATAAATATAAATTAATCAATAACTATAAAGAAATAATCAATAATAATAATGGAATAATCAATAACTATAAAGAACTAATCATTAATTATAAATCAATAATTGAAATAATCAATTATTATAAAAATAATCAATAAATATAAATGAATAATCAATAATTATAATGGAATGATCACTAATTATAAATCAATAATTGAAATAATCAATGATTATAAAATAATCATTAATTATAAATCAATAATTATAATGGAATAATCAATAAATATAAATGAATAATCAATAATTATAAAGAAATAATCATTAATTATAAATCAATAATTGAAATAATCAATGATTATAAAGAAAAATCAATAATAGTAATGGAATAATCGATAAACATAAATGAATTATTATAAATCAATAATTGAAATTATCAATAATTATAATGGAATAATCAATAAATATAAATGAATAATCAATAATTACAAATCAATAATTATAATGAATTAATCAATAAATATATGAATAATCAATAAATATAAATGAATAATCATAATGGAATAATCGATAAACATAAATGTACAATCAATAATTGAAATAATTAATAATTATAAAGAAATAATCTATAACTATAATGGAATAATCGATGAATATAAATTAATAATCAATAATTATAAAGAAATAATCATTAATTATAATCAATATTTATAAAGAAATAATCATTAATTATAATCAATAATTATAAAGAAATAATCATTAATTATAAATCAATAATTGAAATAATCAATAATTATAAAGAAATATATATGCGGTGCCGAAATCGGCACCAAAAAGCAAAATGCTTACCTCAAGTATAAATGTCAGCAAATCATTGCCCTCCTTGTAGAGCACCTGGCTGAGAGCGCCCAATACAAACACTGGCAAGTCACGATTGCTGAATATCTCTATCATGTTGCTAATTAGAGTTTGATTGCGACAGACGCAGTTCTCATCATCATTTTGCAGCTCTAGAATTCCATAACATCGATAAGGACAGTATTCTAGTGACCTGGAATAACAAACCTTTCAACACTTGGATAAATGATTTGTTTTCATTCTGGTAAATATACGACAGCTTTATGTAAGCTGACAGCTTGATAAAATATAGTAAATTGTTTTTCTCTTCATAAAATCGCTGATTAATTTGAGAATGCAACCAATTAAAATCCTCTTCGTTGATAGACTATTCAAAACAAGATAGATAGTTCCACTCACATTTTAATACAAACTTGTTTTTTGAGCTTATTTATCAATCCAGTTATACCGAAATGCTTTATACATTGGTTATTGTCCAGATATAAATCAAAACAAAATCGAGTAGTTTTATCATCATTAACAAAATCCACCAAGTCTTGATGATTACTGCCATTAAAGTAAAATTGGGTTACTTTCTCCTTCACATTATTAATATTGTATCTAACAAGAATGTGTTTATCATAAAATAATTCACTGAAATTATTTTACTTAGAATCGTCCATTACAAAATTTTGATATAAATATAAATTCTTTTCAAAATGTTATCAAATAAATAAAAGGAAATTAAAGAAACCTAGAAAATTAAAAAAACATTATAAAATAGAAACAGAATTTTGTTAATTTAAGTTAAATAAAGTAAATTAATTTTTACTTTATTTATATAAGGAATATTTAAATATTAAAATTTATTCAGAAAATAATTATCATATTTAAACAAATATAAAGAAAAATTGGATAATTTATTAATACTTTTCCAAACTTAGTTAAAAGTTAAAAATTTATGATTAAATTATAAATCCATATAATCTTATCCATAAAAATTAAAATAATATTGAAAAGACGTAAGTTTAATACAAACATTTGAGTTTTATATGACAAAAAAAGAAACATTAAACTAATGTAAAAGGTAAATGATCAATTTAAACTAAATGTTACTTCAACCGATAGTACCAAGAGCCCTTTTTTCCAATTTTGAGATGTCAGTGATTTATTAAAATTGTTCACCGAGATTTTTGTACCTCCATTACAATTCATTTACACTTTGATCGATAAAATGTTGATAAATTTAAGTTAAATTAATGAAACGTAAGCTAAATGTGAAAACCTTTATAAATACTGCTTAAACTCAATATAATACATTGATTCTGACTGTGGGTAGTAAGTTTTACACAACTAAACTCCGGTAATGGGTAACCCAGACACACAATTTTCCTATTGTACCCACTTACTACTCGTTGCTAAGCAACCTTGATACCGAAACAAGGATTTGTGAGTCTGCTAACAATCAGCTTTGTTGTCAAGACTACTCTGGACAGCACCCACGCTGGTTCAGCGAGTTGCTGATAGATGGCCTGTGCTCAAAAAATGTTCAAATTATTTCTTATGATTGCAGATTTTCGTCTCTGTACCTCTATGACAGCTGTCGACAAGAACATGCATGCTTGCTTTAATGTTACGGTTGTCCGATTTAGTTTCAAATAGCCGAGTGGACTAATTAAGTCAGTATGGTCATGCACACTTTAAAGACAGAGATGTGCCATAAACTGGATTTAATGCGTCGATGCTGATAATCTTCTAAGACACGATATCAATATTCATGCAAATTAACCTCCGCTTGATTAATGATGTCTTCCAACAGGCTTTCCGTTTCCTTTCTCGTTTCGATAGATAACATATTCGCGCGTTACCTGACTTTTCCTGCCGGGTTGTGACCTGGCTCGCGATTTATTACCAGGCTGGGGACTTCTATGTCTCTATCCGTAAATGATTGATGGATTGGCCATTGTGGTTTTCTCTCCTTCATGACCACATCACCAGCATCCCATAATGCATATTGATATCGGGGTGGGATCTTCGTCCTTCCATGCATATTCCTTTGTTTGTCAGGCTGTACTCGGGGGAATTAGAATTAAATCTCATCTTGAACTTTATTGACAAAGTAAATATTTTTTTATTGGTTTTCGTTTATGGACATCAATGCTGGATGGTGTATATATATAGTCTTCACCGGCTTCTGCTGTATATAATTAGGAAGATGGCTTAGTGTGTTATTCAAGAAATAGTTCATTAAAAAGGTTTACTAGAAAAGAAAAAATTAAATAGTTTGTCCTCAACTTCTGTGCCTTATTCGTATGATTCGCAAAGTCGTCACTTTCAGGCACCTTGGCGGCTTTTATGGCTATTAGATTTTAAGTTGTTGCAACAATTTTTACGTTCCATGTACCCCATACCTTTCACCTTGAACATAGGATTTTATATGTTTCAACATTACATTTTATTGGTGCTCACTAAAATACCGTGTGTGAGATCTTCATTCTTACAAACTTGTTCTTCTTATTCGTATCTATTTAGACTCTGAACCTTTTTTAGGACCAGCTCAATCTACGGACTGTTTAGTGATAAAAGCTACATGCGAAAATTATCTGAACTGTTTCTTTACTTCCTAGCCAGTCGGATCCGTGATAAATCACAACCTATAGTTGACCAAATAAAACATTAATTTCTTACGTCCATGTAATTTATCCATTCATTATTTTGTTGGGCCAGAACGTAAACGGCCTTGAGAAATGTTTTAATGGATCAGTAACACACATGCAAACATAACATACAAATTTAAATAAACCTGGAAACATCAATTAAACCCTATAAAATATGAGAAAAAAGGAGAATTAAATATAAAATAATAAACATAAAAATAAATTAAAATAATAACAAAATGCACCAAGATTCGCACGATACCTACACAAATATAACAAGAAAACACAACAAATTCGACAAAATTGGAAAAATCAATAAAAGTTCATTAAAGTGAAAATTAAATCGGAAAATTTGAATTAGTAATAATTCAATAAACATTCTTAAAAAAAAAAAAAAAAAAAATTATAAAAATAAATCAGAAAATAACAAAATTAAAGAATAGAATTTGCTAGAAAATAACAAGGTCGAATTTTGTTTTACTGCATCAAATTTCACATGCGAGAAAAATAGGTATATATACTGATCCATTTTCACATTTAACTTAACTATTTTTTGAAAACTAAAAACCGTTTTTCGAAACAAACCCTTTTGAAAACTATTGTAACCAGTTTTAAAACTATTTGAAATTGTTCAGTCCTATTTAAGAATTTTACTTTCAGAATTTTTAGGTGAGAAATATTCATGTTGGCACCCTCTTTCCACGTCACCTCCTTGCAACTCAATGGAGCTCTGCTTGGACGTCGGCGTGGGGAGAAAGGTATTTTGGTTTATTTTATGATATGTGAATTTATGATATTTTATGGATTGGCAAGGAATGGTAACATGTTATTTTTGTTTATAACTAATAAATATTATTATACATAAATGGTTTTATATATATACTTCATAAATTAAACTGTCGAAATTTTTCCGGCCCACAGCCAACACATATTACAAGATAGTAAAATCTACATAGTACAGATTCATGTAAGTGCGTGGAAAATCGCCAATGATATGTACCCGTGAAGGCTCAGCGTGCGGAACGCAGGAGTTGGAACGTCAATATTATCCGCACATAGGGGAAATTGGAGGGTAAATGAGTAGTTTATTGGCTGCTCCTTCACCATCCGTTTTCTGTAAAATTGACATAAATTTTTAACAACAATCGGCTCAAAATCTCTAACACCGAGTAGTCCAGTGGGCACTTGTTAACTATGAAATGAACATAAATAGATCTTAAGGACAAAAAGAGGGAATGGGTAGCGGGGAAAATTGCGAAATCGTTGCAACAGTTAAAATGAATAGCCATCGGAAAAAGATTAATCCGAACGACCAAAATCATGAGAAAAAAAAATAATGTTTTAATAAGAATTAAATAAATTTAATTTGAGTTGAGGCGGAAAATATGGGCGGGACGCTGCTCAAATTTTCCGAACTAATTCAAATATTTAACAAAAATAGTAACACAAAAATGGAATGCGTAAAATAAGGGCGAACGCTGCTCAAATTTTCCGAGTCAATGAAAATACTTTGTCGAAAACTGTAGTATAGGGATGAACCGTAAAATAAGGGCGGAACGCTGCTAAAATTTTCTAATTTACAAAAATACTTTATCGAAAACCGAAAAATATAGATGGACTCCGGCTAATGTTGTATATCAATAAACAATTTTTAACGCTGAGGAATAAGGACGTATCCCTACACAAAATTTTGTTAATAATATTGATAATAATTATAACAATTGATAGTAATAATAATAATATTAATAATAATAATAATAATGGTAATAATAATAATAATCATGGTATTTGTAGTAATGATTGATAATAATTATGATAATAATAATAATAATAGTAATAATCATAGTAACAATAACAATAAATATAATGGCAGTTATAGTAATAGAAATAATAATAAAGGTAATATATATAATAGTAACAATGATGATGCTAGTAACGTCAATATTTATCCCTATGCTGAAAAGAGAAATAAGGAAGAAGTCTCTGGCTGCTTCCTCGTTTCTCACTTCTGTAAACTCGACTTAATTTATATTACACACGGCTCAAAATCTTCACACCGAGTAGTCCAGTGGGCACTCATTAACTATAATATAAACATAAAATGCGCCTAAGGTCAATTAAGAGAAGGTGACGGGGAGCTAAATAAAAATGAAATCGTTGTTATATGCTATTAATCTACATTATCTATCCCAAAGTCAAATTAAAGGTTCATAATATTAATCGTGATTTCAGATTGTCTACAGCAAATCTTTATTATTTAATGCATGTTGATAACTCATACTATTAACTATACATCTTTTGTTAATGATGAACTCATATTATAAACTTTTATTCATATAATTCATTATCAATCTTGTTAATAATAGTAAATAGTAAAGTTTTATTGATAAATTCATATTGTTAACTGTCAATTTACATCATTATAAACCCTTTCATTAATACTACATTCATATTAATAATTGTAAATCCTTTAGTAATCATAAATTCATAGTATTAGTAGGAAAATTTTGTTAATAATTAATTGTAAATCTCTCATAACGATAACGTTGTACTATTCATTCATATTGTTAAGCGTTAATATATTTCTGTATTAGTAAATTGATATTATTACTTGTCAAATCGCATTATTAACTATAAACTGCTTTTTAGGTAATTAATTGTAAATCTTTAGAATACTAAATGGAAATTGCACTATTTAAACTTATCTTTGAAAATCGTAAACTCCGAACTTATGCGATTAATTATCAAACCTCATTATTACTAATAGACCTTTATCGCGCGTTACTATCACCAATTCCCATTCATGCATTAAAGTTGTTATTACTGCTCAATTATAAAAAAATTAGATTCACATTAGGTGATTTGTAAAATAATTACGAACCCTATTATTAGTAACGATGTTTCAATGTTATTTGAGTGTTAATAACAACTACCCATTAATAGTGTTAGCATGCAAAAATATAAGTTATAATTCTCAATATCAATTAGGATTTTTCACCCGAATAAAATTTAGAAGTTTAACACGTAAAATCACCCATAAAAATTAAAACTTACAAACACCAATAAATCATGAAAAATCAGCGAATAATAGTCGAATTAATAATTCCAAAAGGAGAAAGTACATAAAAATCAAATTAGATGAGAATCAGATGTGCAATTCCATCAAATTTAAAGTTAGTCATACGAAAACGTGCAAATGAATAATAGGTTGACATGCTGAGTCCAACGAGAGAGAGCCTGCATCTGATCCAAAGAGAGTGAATTATTCCTTTATACATCTGAGATAGACAGTAATCAACCCAGCAACATCCAGAGTTCCACTTTTTGTGTGTGTTGAACAATAAATCTAACGTTACCTGAAAGTAAACATCGTAAACCGAGAAAGTAAATCCCAAATGAAACTAACCCACTTGTAAATAAGAAGCCGTACGGAGGGTCGACATCATCATCTTGAATCATAGTATTTTCTCCAAAATTTCGACATCAATTCCGACAAATGTAATCTAGAAATAATAAACAAATTAAAATGGAAGTTCAGGCTGACCAGAAACTTACGAATAAACAAATTCACCAGCCATAGAGACACGCGTCCAAAGTCGAGATATCTCGAACCACCGACTATTTTTCCAGAATAATCATGCAAATATAAAGTCGAACCTGAACCTTGATACATCCGTTCAGATCATAAGGGCGACGATTGACTGAATTATAGAATCTTTGATTAAAATCGCTAAAATAAATTAACAATGTTCACGTTTCCACTGAGGGGCGAATGATACGCGATTAACTAAATAGCGTACTTATATTAAAACAGCACAAACAGTATATGAACTTTCACTTAATTTCAGTAAAATCGATCTTACCAATGTATCGACAACGGAATCCTAGAAGGAGAACCATTGCAAACAGCCCAACTGGCGGAAGACCCACAGCTGATCCTGAACACACAGGGAATGCAGACCCCGATTTTATCCCAATGCAACTCGCCGACCGATGGAGAGAAGCCTGGAAACTCTACTGGCACTCTAAATTCCCATCTAACTTCCAACGCATCAACAACAGATCAGAGTATCTCGACCGAACTTCCGAGGTACCAGAGCCGTCCTGGGAAGAGTGGCACCCCACGGCAGAGATCTACGCCCATGCGCGATGTCTACTTAACAACCTTCTCGAACACCAGCAACAAGTGGACCTACGAGTAGCTCGAGCCCGTCAATGTTTGGCCAACGTTGAGGAGGACCTCGAAGCCGGCCGGATTGCCGCTACATATTATCACCCACGGCCACGCAAATCCCTGTATGGAGACGCCGAGAAAGAAAAGGATGCGCCGATGACGAAAACTCACCGAGGTCGAAACCTCAGGAGGCCGGTAATGATCATCCCAAACTGCTCCCCCGAGGAATGGGTAGCAAGAGGCTTCACGGACCCCTGAGAGTAACATTGTGATCTCCATTTAGTTGGAAATTTGTTAGAAAAATAAAAATTTCGTTCGAATAAACATTAATCTCGTTTTATTTTGGTTGATATAGTAACAATTCATTAAGGAAGTTTTGTTTAAATAGTTATTTCTGTGGTGATAATTATTGTTTTGACATTATCAATTCCAGACATGGATTCCCCACAAACCCTGAGAGTAGAACTAGCCATGGCCCGAAAAAATAACAAGAACCTATACGATCAGATAATTCAACTAACGCGAGAGATACATCAAATTCGAGCCGCCTGGATAGATCCAGCAAATGTCAAACCCTTATTCCAGAGGCTCACAGCTGCTCAGAAAGGACGGGCCGAAGAAAAAAAAATCAATCAGAGTTTACGCACGCAAATACGAGGACTGAAGGTCGCCCTATCAGCCAGTCAGGAAGGAGCGGCCGTTACCTACGCGCTCGTATTCGCACCGGCTCAGTTAGCTTACCGGGAGTCGGCAGCTGCTTCAACTTCGGTCCCGAATCCTACAGCAACCGTGAACACCTACTCCCGTCCCGGACGCAAAGAGAGAGCTAGGCGTCGTGCCGCCAAATTACTAACCTAATCCAAATCAAAATTTACCAACAATTGTAACTCCTATATAAAATACATCTTGTAGTTTGATTTTATTAACTCACGTGAGAGGACCCAGAAAATCATGATAGAATTCCCGTAATTTACTAGACTCTAATAAATACACGACATAAAGGGGACCAATTACAAAAAAAAATCGAGCACATGTCTTCTAACGACGGCTCGTTGGACCCACGGGTTGTCCGAGCAATTATAGTATTAGCAATAGCACTCACTTTTTGCGGACAATCCACCCGCTCGAGCACATTTCCAACGTTGCCTAGCAACGGGTGTCGAGTGGTAGTCAGAGTAATATTTTGTATGGCGTTACTAGGGCAACAATGAAGATAAATAACTAGCAACCCCTGTAACCCACCAATTTATTCTCCTCGTAAATGAAGCTTTGGTCGCAAAAAGAACTAATTTTTCGAATTGCATAAAATATAAGACAAAATATAATAATGATAATTTTAAAACTTAGGAATCGCTTAAAATAAAATAAATCGTTAATAAATAAAAATTTTCAAAAAAAGAATTTTAACATATCAAAATAAAACAAATAAGTCACAAAAGGAATTTCAATCAGTTTGAATTAGATCAAATTTTTGATTTATTAAATTATACACGATTTGCGCCCAGTGACGCAAAATATAATACATCAACCCAACCTGTATTAATCGTGTAGTTAGATGGGTACTATTATTATGGAGCGCTTTTCACTCTCTGTCTTGTCATCAGTTTGGTTTAAAGTACTTTTTGATATAAACTTGTCATTGAAAGATAATATTTCCGACGATGATATATTGTCAGTTTTCTTTTTGAATAATTGTGCCACATAGAACATTTTTTTGTTTTAAAGAAGTTTAGCAGCCAACTACCGAAATTAAACCAACTGGAACAATATAGAAACTATCATTGAAACTTTGACATAAATACAGGTTCATAAAAGTATTTTCAAATGTAAATCCAACAATATTCGTTTTGGTGGTATACACTATTTTATAATGAATATTGTCTCATATTACCTTTGAGTTTACTATTGTGGTGGGTTACAGGGTTTCAAATCTTGCTTGACTTCCCGGTGACCCTAGTAACGTCATACAAAATGATGCTGATCGCCACTTGGCACCCGTTGCTAAGCAACGTTGGTAATGTGTTCAAGTGGTGGATTGCCCGCAAAAATTGAGTACTATTGGCTAGTACTATAGTTGCTCGGACAACCCTCGGGTTCACGAGCTGTCGATAGAAGACCTATGCTCGCTTTGTTCTGTCCCTCATAACTATTCAGGATTAGGTTCTTATTAGACTGTGAAACGAATGGGCGGAGTAGTGAAAATGTTCCGGACAATGTTGGCATACGATTATGTTAAAATAACAATTCAACTAAGGTTAAAACTATTCTATTTGATCTAAACACATGTATAACATTTACTACTTGACGTTTTGGAGTTGTGTTGCGCGACGTCGGGCACGTTCCTTACGTCCCGGTCGACGATTGTTGGTTGTAGTGATGGGATGTTCTGCTGGCTTGGTTGTTGTCGGCGGCATTTGAGTTGGGGCGAAGATGAGCGGGTAAGTTACCGCTTCACCTTCCCGGCATACCGCTAGGGCGACTTCGAGTCCCCGAATCTGCGTGCGCAGACTCTGGTTGAGCTGCCGCTCTTCTCCCCAGCCTTTCTGGGCCGCTGTGAGTCGATGGTAGATGGTTTTTGTCTTTGCGGGGTCCGTCCATATCGCTTTCATATGTTGCATTTCTCGCGTTAATTGGATAATCTGGGCGAGTAATTCCGTGTTTGCTTGTCTCGCGTGGTCCAATTCCGTTTGCAAGATTCGTAAGGACGACATCGCTGTAATTAAACAGATTATTTATTTTATCCTTGATTAAGTGAAATAGTCACTCATCCCATTAAACCAAATCATAAATAACTCTAATTATAGGAAGAAAATAACACACAAATTGCTAATATTTTGAATCAACTACTACATAAAACTATCATTATTAAGTCACTCCTCGGGACAATATCGCTTCAGGATCCGTTTGAGAGCCTCCACTGTGTAGGGTCTTCGGGTATCTCGGACTGGTCGAGGTGGATAGGCGACGGCAATCCGCCCGGCGAGGATGTCTTCCACCACGTTTGCAAGGTACATCCTCGCTTTAACCACCTGCAAATCTACTTGCTCCTGCACCCTTTCCCACTGGGTGAGGAGGTTCTGTGCGTTTGTATAGATTTCTGCCGCTGGGTATTGCCGTTCTGAGATATCGCAGGGCTCCTTCTCTACGCCTAATATCTTCCAGGCAGTCGGATACGGCCATTGTTGATGTATCGGATCGGATGACCTCGTGGTCGATTGAACTATTGACTGACTCTGCTTTCCTACACTTCGTCTGATGCTTCGTTCGTGTGGCATGTCTAAAACGCTTTATTATTATCTCCATTAACTTTACTATGTTAAATTGTTAAACAAATAGGGCCTATGTCACTGCTGAGTGTGTCATCTGATTTAATCTTATCGAGTTCTAGTGGCTTTCTAATTGGTCGGACTTCTTTCGAAACGGACGAACTATGTTGGTGAAATTACATTTACACAGGTGGTAAGCCTATTGATCAACTTGTTTTATTTAATTAGGCAGGATGATGTTAAGAAATTGCCGAGTTGATTTTAAGGGTAGCGGTTATACTGATGGAGGTAACGTCGAATGCAAGTGGGGATTTTAAGGATTTTGTACCTGTATTATATCTTATTTTGTTCGTTTATTTCAGTTTAGGCTTTCCGATATAAAATTTGTCGTTAAACCGAACAACTCTTATCATTTCATCTTATAAT
Organism: Schmidtea mediterranea; assembly: GCA_022537955.1. Classification (NCBI taxonomy): domain Eukaryota; kingdom Metazoa; phylum Platyhelminthes; order Tricladida; family Dugesiidae; genus Schmidtea; species Schmidtea mediterranea. Next base: position 42,262,109 of record CM039682.1, read on the forward strand.
ACAAGTTCACGGATTTTCTAAATCCAATAGTGACGTTAATTTCATTTAGCAAATGCTATGATCGTTGGAAGGCGAGAGCGGATGTCGATTCACTGAAGCGTCGACGTATGTTTGGCGTTTTCACGTAACTTCCGGCGGATCTGGTGGCTTAAACGGTTGACAGGAAGTGAGACTATTTAGTGACATCCGTTGATTTATAACATTTCATTTTCAGGTTTATCGATTTACGGATTAGTCTGAACTTATTTGGGTAAGCTATTATGCAGAGTGATATGGACATATTTTATCATCAATTCTTTAGGGAAAACCAGGTATCTCGATTGGAGCTCTCAAGTAGATGGAATTTTTATGTCGTCGCAATGTTTTCGGTTTATGGAATTTATGTATTCGACATTTTCTCGTGAGTCAGCTATTTTTGTGATATTGAAATAAAACTTTTCCTCATTCTAAACGTTTTATTAATTTAATTTAAACTATCGTTTTAATTTAACCTCTGAATTTGTCTCATTTTTAAGAAGAATTTGTTTTAAACCTATAAGTTATACTAGTTTGGATTTTAGTAATATTTTTGGTGGTTAATTTACACTACTCGGTTTTCTCATATGTTCTCTTCAATTATTTTAATTGGCCCTTTATTTTGACTCTATAAAACTACCGTAATATTAACTTCATGTTATTAAATCTATGAATTTAATTCTACTTTATTCTTATTCACGATTTATTTAGTCTCTACTAATGAAACTATTTTATCTTCGTTCTAATTATTCTAGTTATAATCACTAAATCTACATCGTTCTTTAGTTTAGCTATTATTAATCAAGTAATTTTATATTGGCTAATCAAAAAACTATTTCGATAAAACTTTATTTTTAATCCATAATTTACGTTCGATTTAGTCGTCTTAATTGAGTAAATTTAACAAATAAAGTAGGTATTTTTAGGTAAAATTTATTAAGTTTAAGGAAAATGAAACAAATTCAGTTTGATCAACTAGTTATTTATCTTTAGTCAACAACTAAAAGTCTAATTTAGCTGAGTAATTGAGTATTTATCTACGAATTTTTTCAAGTATGATATTAATGATTCGCTTATTACACATTATCGATTTTAGTTAGTTATATCAACGATTCAACTTATTTTATTCCCGTACCCTTTCCCTTTAATAGGCCTTAGGCGCATTTTATGTTCATATTATATTTATTGAGTGCCCACTGGACTACTCGGTGTGGTGATTTTAAGCCATATGTAATATGATTTTAGGTCGATTTTACAGAACTGAGAAACGAGGAAGCAGCCAGAGACTTCTTCCTTATTCCTCGATTCAGCTATAGGGATGAATATTGACGTTACGACCGCTGCGTTGCGCACGCTGAGTCTTCACGGGTACATATCATTGGCGGTTTTCCACGCACTTACATGCATCTGTACTATGTAGATTTTACTATCTTGCGTGATGTGTCGGCTGTGGGCCGGAAAAATTTCGACATTTTAATTTATGAAAACATATAAAACAAGTTATATATATTAATAATATTTATTAATTATAAAACAACTTAATTACCCATTTTTAACCATTCCATAAATTGAAAAACATCATAGCATAAAATAACATAACATAACATAAATGCCTCTCTCCCCACGTCGCCGCCAAGCAGAGCTCTACAGAGATGCTATGGACGTGACGTGGAAAGAGGGTTCCAACCAAAAATATTCCTCACCTAAATGTGCTGAAAGTAGATTCTGAATAAAACTAAACGCTCTCAAAATTAGTCTCGAAAATAGTTTAAGATTTTTAAGAACTAGGTAAAATGGTTAGTTTCAAAAACGGTGTGTCTTAATGTGAAAATGGATCAGTATATATACCTAATTTTTTGGTGTGTGAAATTTGATGTAGTAAAACAAAATTCGACCTTGTTATTTTCTAGCAAATTCTATTATTTATTTTTATTATTTTTTGATTTATTTTTATAATTTTTGATTTAGAATTTTTATTGAATTATTGCTAATTCAAATTTTTCGATTTAAATTTCACTTTAATGAACTTTAATTGATTTTTTCAATTTCGTCGAATTTGTTGTGTTTTCTTGTTGTATTTGTGTAGGTATCGTGCGGATCTTGGTGCATTTTGTTAATATTTTAATTTATTTTTATGTTTGTTAATTTATATTTAATTCTTTTATTTCTCAGATTTTATCGGGTTTACTTGATGTTTCAGTGGGTTTATTTAAATTGCGTGTTATTTTTGCGTGTGTGTTTCTGATCCATTTAAACATTTTTCAAGGCCGTTTACGTTCTGGCCCAACAATTGTCTCGGTAAGAAAATTATTATTACGAGTCCCTGTACTCAATAATTAAATATTAAAACTTAATTTGTACCAAAAGATTTTAAAATAAATTTTTAATTAAATTAATATACAAAGAATTTCAGAACACTGAATCCCAATATAAAAAGTACTATTTTAGAGCTTCAGAATGTGAGTAAACCTTGAAAGGTTTTTGCTGAAAGTTTTAATTGGATATCACAATAATAATTCATTAATTTCAAGGATAACATTTGAAAGTAGCACCTTAAGATACAATATTATTAATAGAATTCAGGTAGTTTTATTCAAAGACATTTCGAATAGTTCTTTTACAATGCATATAATTCGATCTAATGATATCTCATCTTTTGGTAATATTTTTTCTTTTCGCTTGATATTTAATCCCACAATGATAATATTTTCTTTATAAAAAGTTGAAATACATACTTGACGCAAAATAAATTATGATTTACAAATTTTGAGAAATTAATTTTTAAATTCAAATTTCATGACTTTTTAAATGACAACTTTGTTGCTTTTCAATAATTAAACGCCTTTCAATTCTTTTTTTTAATTTAAGAAAATATTTCAAATTTATAAAATGTATCATTGATTATAAAATACTTTCAAAAAATATGTTTATTTGAAAATCGAAGCTATAGTTGGGCTCGTTTTAATTATTGAATTCAAAGAATTATTTTTGAATGTATTTTAAAAAGAAATTAAAGAGAAATTCTAAAACATCGTTTGGAGGAGATGACATTCAAGACATCGATTTAAGCAAAGTTGAGGAAATGTCTTTTGAAGATTTTATTAAAGGACCATGTTAATTATTATTGTTTACAAGATTGTATAATATTATTTTTATTTCTAGTATTAGAGCAGACTGAAAAAATTAATAATGAAGATATTAAAAATAATGAACAAAATTTTACTTTGCCAGATGATTCAGTTTTTACATTTAAAAATGCAAATTTTCAACATTCCGCTGCATTTGAAGCCGGTAAAGGAAGAAGACTAGTTTTTAAGAATTTAAAACAGATTTTAGCATATGAAAACCAAGTAAACAATAAATTAACAAAATCTGTTAATTAAAGCTGCTTAGTTAAAATGGCCAGAAGCTGCACATCTTTATGAAGACTTAGATGCTCCGATAAGTTTAAAACCGAAATTAGAAATATCTGATCTCAGCGGAATTCCCACAATATATCGGGACCCAGATTCTAAGTTGCGATATTCTGATATTAAAGAATATTCAAGAATTAAATGCATGCCTTCAGAAATCAAATCTGGTTATTTGTCACTTCACGGCTATTCAGAAAACAGTTTTAAATTTTCATCGAAAAGATGATTTTTTTAAATATAATTTACGATTTATTTTTTATTCACGAAAATTTTATTTTTATTATTTTGATTTTGCAAGTCGATATGCTAAATTTATAAATTAACAGTTGACCTATATTTTGGGAGGAAATTTAATAATTTTAAGTAGGTCAAATATATTAAATGGCTTACAATTATTTTCATAGAACGCCTGAATTATATAATTCGATGCAAATAACTGCAATGTGAAATTTGGAATAGCTTTTAAGTGTCCAATATAAAAAGAGCATTTTAACCACTGTTACGTCAATGTTTTGAAAAAAAATAATTTATTCAATTAGATAGTCAGTATTTTAAATTTATAAAGAAGATTCTATTACTAAAAATGTAAGTTTTTTCGAGGATATTTTTATTCTTTAATTTCCACCTGTTTTAATAATTGGTCTCCCATGGTGATCGAATGACACCAAGGTCATTGAAGACTGATTTTATATTAAATAAATCACATATTTTTATCTTATACATTTTTAATTATTCATATTTTACCAGAATGAAAATTATTTTGTGTGTCATTCAAGTACTATTAAAATACAAAATATTTTATGCAGTGTATCACGCAAAATTTTCTAAATTTTGACAAGACCTGTTGCATTTTATATACATTCATTTTGCCAACGTATCAATGGTTAAAAATATAAACAAGATGAAGATAAATAAAGTTCCAAATAAAAAGAATATTAAAGGTGTACAAAAAGATAAATAATCTTTCTTATTCTAACCTAACATATTCTTATTTATATACATAATATTTTGGGAGAAGAAGGAAAGCTCCAAAGGTTTTGTAGAACTGTTTCGGGATAGAAGAGGGAAGGAGAGGGGGGGGGTAATTGCTGAATACATTTTTAAGTGCATTTTAACAATTATAGTTGTTATTAAATGTATGAAATTATATTTAACCTATGAATTTTAATCTCCGACCCACTCTTGCCATTTCCTCCTTTCCCATCCCCTCCTTCCACATCTCCTTCTCCTTCTCATACTCTTTCCGATAGATCTGTATGTTTACAAGTATTTTCTTCATAAAGCAACAGACCAAATCCATTAAAGAAATGTATATTTCTTTACTAAATCGTGCACAAATTATCATTTTATATGTTTATAAAAATAATTAAAAAAATATGTTAAAATATTATTGTCAGTAATATAAATAAAATCTGAGTGTAACCCTCTCAATTGAGAGTCATTGTAAATATTATTAATTTGCAAATTGTGCAATTTTTGAATTGCGCTTTGCTGGAGATTTCCTTGGACTGCTACGCATTTTCCTTGGTGATTCTCTATGAAAGGAAATTGGGGTAGTGCAACCGGTAGGGGACGGCCGTTTACCCAATGATTCAACTGAACTCCGCATTTGATTATTTTTTTCTGGGGATTTCTTTCTTTTGTTCTTCGGCTGTAGAAGATTATGTCGAATAGATTCAGTGGAATTGCGCAGTGAATTATTTGATTTCATTTGTTGAGATCTATTACTACGAATCGACATTGATGAATTCGAGAGGGAGATTTCTTCTTTAATCTGTCTAACTGTTTCCAGTAATTCATTTAACCGTTTGAACTGTCGATCTTTTTGTTCCTTAGTTAAAATTTTCTCGTACTCATTTGAAGTGTTTATCGATTTTTTGTGAGATTTTGAAGGCCTAGAGTGCTGAGTTCCGATGTCGTTGACAGTTTGAACTAACTTCTGAGCAAAACACGGACTAGTTCTGCTAAACACTGGACCAGAATCTGATGAGTCTCTTTCATTTTGACTAGGTTTTCCGGATGAAAATGAACGCAAGTTTGGGTTGGATGAAAATCTTTTGATTGTCTGGATAGATGTGGCTTTATTACGGTTAGTTTGTGTTCCAATCTGAGGATACATCTAAAAATAAATTAAAAATTCATTTAATATTTAATATTATTTATTAAAAGATAAAAGATGAAGATTTTTCTAACTCTGCATCTAATGGGGTTATATGAGCAAGTGGAAAGTGGAGTCTTTTTAACCATGGGCATCCGCGCAGTCAGTAAAGAGGGGGCTCTTGTCCTGCCTTGAAAATTATTTCGCAAACTTTTTTCACTCTTATAGATAAAAATTTATTTTTTTTAATATTTATTTTCATTTCTTGATTATGTTTATGATTTTACAAGCTTGTACATGTTTTAGGTAGATGTTTGGAAATATTACCCAATTACATAAGTGTTTCACTGTATCGTTCTAGGGGTTTTCATTTAGATGTTGAAATATTATATGAAGGATTAGCTAGCGTATGAAATATTTTAAGACAAATATTTATTTTACTAAGTGGCTAATTATATCAATTAATTTCTAAGAATAATTGTTGCCCCCTCTCCACTAAGGTAGATTCCTACGGATGTCCAAGTTTATAACTAAAAACTTATCGTGTAATCCTTTCTTGTGAGAATATAATTAATTAAATTAATTAAAATGATTTAAATAAAATAATAAAAAATTTTAAAAAAATAATAGTATATATATGTTGTATATACTTGTTATATTCCATTAGCACTTATTTAGGATTGTTCACAAATTACGTAACGGTGTAGGGGGGAGGGGATCTAAAAATTTGCTACCAATTATTACGTAATCAAATTTCTTCCTTTTTATAAAAAGAAATACACTAAATATATATTTCTATATAAATTTTCAATCTACAAAAATGTACACAAAAATGTATATGTATTTACAAAAAGAAAATTTATCTGATTTTATCTTTTATTTTTCGTTTTACTTTAAAGTTAGTTTTGTTTATTTTAATAAAAAATTTAAATCAGAAATATTTATTAGTTTTAGTTTTTGTAACGTAATTCCTCTTGTGGAAGGGGTCCTCTGAAGTTGTTAAAATCTATTACTAGGGGAGGGGGCGAGCTAAAAAGCGGCAAAACGAGCGTTAAGTAATTTGTGAGCATCCCCTTAACAAAATTCGTTAATAATAACAGTTATTATTTATATTATTTTTTTATTATTATTTTTATTATTTTTATTATTTTTATTATAATTTTTATTATAATTTTTATTATTATTATTATTATTATTATTATTATTCTTATTATAATTTTTATTATTACTTACTTTTATTATTATTATTATTATTATTATTATTATGATTATTATTATTATTATTATTATTATTATTATTATTATTATTATTATTATTATTATTATTATTATTATTATTATTTTTATTCTTCTTCTTCTTCTTCTTCTTATTATTATTATTATTTTATTATTATTATTATTATTATTATTATTATTATTATTTTTATTCTTCTTCTTCTTCTTCTTCTTCTTACTATTATTTTTTTATTATTATTATTATTATTATTTTTATTATTATTATGATTATGATTATGATTATTATTATTATTATTATTATTATTATTATTATTATTATTATTATTATTATTATTATTATTATTATTTTTATTCTTCTTCTTCTTCTTCTTCTTCTTCTTATTATTATTATTTTTATTATTATTATTATTATTATTATTTTTATTATTATTATGATTATTATTATTATTATTATTATTATATTTCATAATAATTTCAATGATAATACATTTATTTTTTGAAAATGTGTCACAATCTAACTCCTACCCTACATTGTTATAAAAATGTAATTACATTTATTGAAATATTTTCCCTAAATTAGAATTTCGTTTATTGAAAGCTCTTTGGTTAAAATTAGCCGATTTCAGACTTATTAAGGCAGTTAAAGAACATATAGGTCATTACCAATGATATGTCTTGTTTTGATACATTCTGAGAGAAGTCGTTCATGTCCTCTCCGGCCATAATCTTCTGGCAAAGGTCGTGTACATCCATTGCCCGCAATGAATTCCGTACGGCTACCATTTCATTCAACAAATCCGAGTAAATTTCATTCAATCGCGAGTATTTGCCATACTTCCAGCTTTCATGGTCTCTATAAACATTTAACCGTTTTATTCTTTGATCCAATTTATCCACAATATCTTTTTTTTCAATTAGCTCTATTAAAGACTTCTAAAAGTCTCATTAAATCAAACAAGATTTTCTAGTTAATTCCTACCTCAAATCTCTCATAAAGGATGACATCATTTGTCAGATTTGCAAATGTTTGTTTCAAATTCATTTTCTGGTGAATAAAAACGGTTGTCAATTCAGATATTTCTGACTCAATTTGATTCCATTCATGTGAATGACCCTGCAGGTCTTCTAGGCGCCTTTCAATCTAATAGGCATAGGGTAATGTTACGACTTTCCAATAAAACTTACACAATCCTTTGTTTGCTTCAGATCACGCTTAACACGGTCGAGATGATCATCAAGGCTAGTGAATTCTGAATTAATATAGGATGTGCTATCATTGAAAAAGGTGTCTCTACCCTCATTATGAGAATGCGCAGGAGATATTGATTGGAGTTGATGAATATTATCCTGCCATACTTGTTCAAAATCAGCCTCCAACACCTAAATACAATTATATATAGCCAGGGCCGGATTAACATATTGGGAGGCCCTAATCACTTACCAAGTATGGTGCCCAAACAGCCAACCAAATCCATGTAACTACAAATTGTGCAAAATTAATATATAGTACAATATTATATACACATGCTATAATCTATAAATCACACATGAGGATAAAGCTGCCACCTCTCAAGATTTTGGCTTGAGAATCAAGATTTCAGAGTAAGTCTCAAGGCTCAAGATTTGGAAACCGAATCTCAAGATTTTATAAATTTCGCATTTCGGGTATATTTCTTTCTGGGTAATATAATTTACCGGGTAAGTTATTTTTGACAATTCGATTAAAACAACGCAAAAACGCAAAAAAAACGCAAATTTCAATTTTAATATATGTGGTGAATACTGTTTTTAAATGATTAAATAATATAATTTTATTATAATATTACGCTTATATTTCATTAGTTAGTTCATTGTATCGCTATTTTGTACACTCTGAATTTGCGAAAAAGGTTGTGTTTTTGATTTTTGCTAATACCCAAAATTGGAAATTTTTCGTCCCTTACTCCAATAAATATTTTCACTATTACATTGCTTATATCTTATAAGAAATAATTTTACTTTTAAATAAAATGTGATAATCGGAATCACAATAAATATAGAATTTCGCATTTTAGTTTAGTCTCAAGATTTGGTACTCTGTTGAAGTGTGTAGCCCTACATGAGGATGATGTAAAAAGGTACGAAACTACTAGTAACTGTTATAAGTTTTATAAATCAGACATTTCGTTTTCTAGTCTCTGAAAATGCAAAATCATTGATTACATTGTCAAAGTTAACTGAAGTAAGCATATCTGCGTCGATGCAAAATAGAGACAAAGTACAATCTCTCCTGCTTAAGTGATATTTTAATTTAAAATGATTTTAATTTTAAAATAACTTGGTTACAATATGGAAAAGTTGAGATAACACATACACTTTAAACTTACCACCGGCTTAAAAATTACGTAAGAAATTTACCAAAGAATATTAATATAGGGCTTTAACCCTTAATCCTAAGTTAAATTAAATAAGTAACTTACGGCTAGACAACATAGACCCTGGACATTTTTAGTTAATTAATATGACTCATTTATTTAAAATGAACGTTATTTCATGCAGTAATTTATTAATTGCAAAAAAATTGTAGTAGCTCGTCGTGGTACTCTTTTCCATGCGGTACCTAAGTACGTGTTTAGTGTGCTTATTGGTTAATCCGGTACAGTATATAGTAAACTCTTAGATAAATATAGAAAAGTTTTAAAATGTATTTCTTATAAATACGTACAGCAGGTTCTGTGATTTTTATTTACATTAACTATTTTATCTATTTCAATTAACTTTTACCTGCCGGTTTTTCAATAATATGTTTATGCCGCTTGAGCGTCATCAAATTTGTACAGTCATATTAACTTGTTTTGTATTAGAATGCAATACATAATTTTTTGCATTTAATTGTAGTGATTATTTTAAATAAAATATACATTTTATTTGTAACTATTTTTTAAAAAACATTCATCGACGTTATACACACAAAAATATATAAAATCTTGATAAAAATTGTATAAAACATTGTATGGGGTCCAAGTTTTATGTGGAAGAAAAAGTTGACACGCCACGAAAAGTTTGCGCACCCCTGTTTATATTGAATAATGAAGTTGTATAGAAACATGATGTTATCTATCACGATGAAAACTAACTTGAACATTTTCTAAAATCCCTGAAACATCTGATAATTGCGAAAGACAATCTTCGGGATTTATTGTTGCGACGACTTCTTTCCCAATCCACCATTCTGGAAATTTTCGGTAGAGAAATATTTCAACGCTTTCAATAATATTTCCAAATCGTTTAATATTGCTCGATCTATCTTTGATGCTTGCCTAGTTTAAAAGGTTTTAGAAAAAGTTTCATATTTCATTTCTAATATTAGATTTGTGAAAAAATGGAAGGAAATGCTTTTTAATTCGATGCCAATAAATAAATTAAAATTTCAAATTCCTATGGACATCTGATAACAAAACCCTCTATTATCGATCAATGGTGATAAAAATATACTGATATTATTATAGTAAGTGCTATACCACAAATACTTTACCACCCCCCCCAATACAAATATATGAAATATATGTTTAGTATATAATTAGTGTTATCGAGAATGTCGGCGCATTGGGAGACATTTTTCCAGGAATCACAATGTATAAATGCTGTGGTCTATTCAACCCTGTGAAAATGGTGACCCGCAACAATTTTCAACAACCTATTTTGTCTATCAATATCAGTTTCTATGAACTTCTAAGTGGCTCATTCAGTAGCTCGTTGGATCATTTCGTCAACCATGTCAGCATTTTTATAATGGATTTACCGAAACTTGTTCTGTCATAAACTAAAAACGAACCTGCAGCTCTGGGATAATATGACACAAATGGTTGAATGATGAACAGACCGGAACCTTGAATGGCATTTTTAAATGAATTATGTTCCAAAGATAAAAATTTATTTCAATTGATAAACACAAAATATTTATTTACAATTTTTCGCCTTTTAAAAATAAATACGAAAATAAATAGGCCAGATTTCATAAATTATCCACAACAATGACAAATGTTAAGTTAAAAGTTATATTTTACAATAAATTTATATTTTATATTTTAAGGCTTTTTTATGATTTTTAATTTTTTAATGTTAAAAATATTTTTATTTAAATTAAACTCTTAACGCACATGTCAGAGCGTAACTCGGGTAAGTGCTAGTGGCAAACTTGTGCATGCCCGAGAGAGACTCGGATATACGAAATATAAAGTTTTGTTTAAGATTCACTAACGATAATATCTCGGGCAGTGTAATAATTATCAAAATAATTATCAATATATTAATTATCAATAATAAAAAAATGATTTATTTTTTCCGTTGTATCAAAAAAAAACGTGAGTTAAGCGGTTAAAGCTTATTTTTCAACGAATTTATGCTTATTTTTCAAAAGTGTGAGATTTATTAAATTTTTATTCAAATATAGATTTTTAAGTTTCTTAAAATATTTCCATTCACAAATAATTTCGGTATTACAATGGTTTTCTCTGCGATTTATATCATTATGTTTTTATCAATTTCTGAATACCTAAAAATATAACTTTAAAATTAATATTTCACTATAAAATTACACTTTTCAATGCTTTTTGTAGATATTTTCTATTATTTCCGGTAATCTATAATCATTTTTCGAACGTTTTAAACTGACATTTTATTAAATAAATTATATTTTACATTATAAGTGGAATGTGCTAAAACGCTCGAAATATCCTCAATTTAATTTTGTCTGCTGACTGTATGCAGTGTATATGTTTCTAATTTATTTTCGCCACCAAAAATATTTTTTAGCTGTTCTATGGTAAATTCACTTAATTTATGCCGATGCCCAAAATTTTTGTCGTTTATATTAAGTAGGTATATATATTTTCTATATAATTTTTAATTTTTTCTTATAGATCTTAATTTGTGGAGTAAATGGCGATAATTTATAAAAGATGATGTTATAAAAAAAAATCATAATAATGTAATGTGATTTTGTTTAAAGATAGTTTTTGCATATTTTCACTATGAAATATTGAAATTTATGTATAAGTTGTTTCTAAAATGTAAAAAATAAATACGCTTGTAACACGCATCATATAAAGGATTAATAAACTCTCAATCTAAGCATAAATTAAGGGATATTTTATTGAAAATTTCAAAGATTAAAACAATAAAATAATTAACAGTTACTTTTAATTTATCAGTAAGTGAAGCCATTTGTTTCATTCCTTGATCAAGAGATGTGAGTTTGCCAAATATATCGTTTTTCAGAGGACTCGGCTTTATAAATAATCTTGAAATATCTTGAAAGTTTTTATTTAATAAACCAATAGTGCACTCTCCAAAGTTTTCAATCTGAATTTTCAGATTCTTACACAATTTGGCGCGGTCTTTCAAATCAAGTAAACTGTTGGCAAATGGAATTTTCTGCTGCTCACTTGTTATCAACAGGCACATTTCGATAACCCATTTTTCGGCATCCGATATTTCCCGCAACAATTTTTCCACATTTAATTGGGTAGTTGAAAGGGACTTTTCCAACTTCTATAATTAAATATATATATATATATATATAATTAAATAAACATGGTTGTGAAGATAATTAAATTGAAGAGTAAATTCTCGTGTTAAAAATATGTAAAATAAATACTAAAAACATTTACGATAAAAACTACTTTTGATCGTTATTTTAATATTCGATTGTTTGTAGATTTTTTTGAAATAAAGTTTGGAAATTATTATTAATTAGTTTTAATGGATGTACTAAATTTGCGAAATTAAACTACTAATAATGGTAATGATTTAATTAAAAGAAAGCGCCATTCAAACACACATATTACGATATATTTTTACAGATTAACGGTCATCACAAGGTAAAAAACAACAAAAAAATAATATGGATTTTAATTTATATATTTAAACGAATTATAATTTTCTTTATATTTTAATATATTTTTTGAAAAAAACTTTTTTAAATAATTTAAATTGACTTTCATCAAAAATAATTAATTAGATAAATTTTGTACTATACAAGAATTTAAATTTAAATAATAAAATTTTTAAAAAATTTAAAAACAATTTTTTTACTTATCTCAAATTTACCAATCATAATATTTAAAAAAAACATTCAAAACATTTGCATATAAAGTTCTTTTTGTCAAATAACCCTATCAAAAACACGTTCCAATTATTATTAAAATTTTCCAATAAAATTTTAAAATCAGACATGCTTATTTTTAATAATTTGACCAATTCCTTCAATCGAAAATGTTCAAGAACTCGAGTACAGAGATGAAATTAAGTGATTCAAAATGATTATAATAATTTAAAATTTTTAAAAACTATTTTAATGTTAAAAAATTATAATCTGTTAAATATATAAATTAAAATTCATTTACTATTTCTTTTATCTTCACTTTGCCCTTATTAGTCAATGCAAAATATTAACCGCTACCATAAAGAATAATCCGTTATAATTTCCTTAATAATTCTAAAAGAATTTACGATGGACATTATTTTACATTTTTTTTCTGAGTTTACGCTTCAGTGAAGCTGAACAATTATTTCCGCATTTTACAGATGAAATAATGTCATTCACCTGGAAAGCAAATAATGTTCCCAACTTGATAGAAAATTTATCAAGATTGTAAAATGCGGATTTAATTCTCTATTTTCAACCAAACATCCTGATTTTTCTTTATCTTTTGTTTTGTAATTAAATAGACTTAATTTTTTGATACTCACGCTGTGGTTTTCAGTGTAGAAAATTTCAACTAATTAGGGGAATTTGATTATTGTCACAACAAAAACGAACCCTAAGGACAAATTTATCCCAGAACGATATAAACAATTTTTGGGACGTATATATTGCTGTAAGATTGAAATATATAATGCTTGAAAGAGATATAGACTATTCAATTTAAAATTAAAAAGTTTTTTAATTAAAATTTAAATTTCCGCAATAGTGAAATTAGCACAACTGAAACCATTTTCAAGAGAAAATTTACAAACATATTCATTTTTTGGTGAGTATTTTTTAGGAAAAAAAATAAATTCCTATTAAGTTATTAGAAAAATACATTTATTTAAAATATTTATTTAATAAAATTTAAACTCCGAAAAGAAAATTAAAACACTATTTGTACCGCTTCCGGCTGGATGATCTAGATACGTATGAAGTATTATTACTTTAAGAATTATTAGTGATACAGATCAATCATACACACATAAATGTATCTTATCATTACACACTCAAACATTGCAGCATCATTCATCATGCATCAAGGTAATAGTGACCTGGTTAGACAATTGATTTATTAATAAATATTATTATCGTTCTTTTCATAGGTGAACCATAAATTGTTTCAAACTCATTTTTTCATGTTTCTAAAAAAATTTATCAAATAATTTTGGCTATTTCTGTTTATTAACGATATAATAATTAATTTTCAATTCTCGAAATATTCATGATGATTTTTAGATTTTGAATTTTTTGATTATTGTTTCTGGGGGAATTTTGCAGGTTTTAATACCCTGATCACCCACCCCCACCACATCAGAATAATTTAAAGTTTAATGTAAAGATAAATACCGAACAAGTCAAAATGAATTGCTGTAATTCACGTAATGAAAACAATTGTCAGTTGATAATATAATCACCGCGTTTTCTCGAATATAAGGCCCGGTTTTATATAAACTTCATAGTCAAAAAACGAAATAGGTCTTATTTTTGATGGATGTTTTATTTTTGTGAGGAAAACCAAAAATACAAAACATGTTACTTTATTAAACCTCAATATTTATGCAATCAAAATTGTTTATCTGCTAAGCAAAAGCAACATAAATTAACAAAACAAAACATTTAAAAAATAGAAACATGAAACATTTATTCTAGAACTATAATTTCATACTTTTCAGGGACTTTGTCATAACACATCAAACCTCAAACGCCAGACTGTATTTCTTGCAAATCGATCTCTTCTAGAATACATGGACCAAATGTCTCGTGTTTAACGATAAAACTTTTTTCGAAGTAACACTTCTTGTTCAAATACCCTACACGAAGTGCATTGGCAACACAATTGGGGGGTAATTTTATTCCATGAATTATTTACTTATTTCACGATTTCTATTAGATTTGGCTTAATAAATTTTCCACATTGGTTTCTCTAAATTCTATGTTTTATTTAATCATTAACTTCAATCCGCAAATAATCCTTGAATGGTCTAAAGATTGTAGCTATGAAGTCATTTGAGCAGGAATCATTATTTGATCAATTTTTCTCTTGTCCAGAAATTGTTTCATGTTTTTGACACAATGAGTACTCGTCCAATCCGACACCAAAAGATATCTTTGAGAACTTCAAAGAATAGATGGCAGAATTAAAGCAACCCTTTGTATAATAACGGTTTGAGTGCAAAATGCATTTTTCGCTTCAAGAACATAAGTATTTTGTTTCTCTTGCCTTTTTCAATTACAATTGAAAGGACATTCGTTAAATCAATGCAAATTGCCAAAACACAGCTAACTCTTTCACTTTCTTATCCTGTTGAAGAAACGTAGATCATAGTTGTTTTTTTCTTGGCTCATGAATACTGAAGTTTTATCCATAACAATTATATTGGAGAGAATATATTGAGAAAAGTCGATGGTATCAACAAAGATCTTGAATGCAAGTGTACGTTTAATCACTTCGATGTCTACTAATTTGAACAGTGTTGTTGTTCTTCGCAAAGAAAACTCATATCGCTGAAAGAAGTTATTCAACCAACCTTATGATTCTTTGAATATCCCTAGGGATACATTCAAATGTGGTGCACATCTGCTCTGCGTACAACTAAAGCTCTTGATCTTCTGTTCGCGATCCAAGCGTATGTAATATCTTCCAGTTCTGGAAATGACGGGAGCCGACCTGATCCTTACTTGCACTTCCAAGCTTTCCATCATACACTACTTGCCATTTACAAACCAATCGTAGATCCAACATCTTCTCCTTGCAGAAAGCCATAAGAATTTTGTTCTGTGATTCTTAGACGATTCCGTTAGACTCTTTCCTTTTGCACTCATCTTGTAGGGGGACAAGATATTATAGATTATTATTAATATGGATTTAATTAAAGTATTCATTAGGTCTAATTGTCGAAGTACGTCTTATATTAAAATAATTTTAGGTCTTACTTTCGAGGAAACACGGTATTAAAAATAAAAAAATTATTTACCATTAATTTGTCTAGATTTTCACAGAAAACCTTTTGCAAAACTAAAGGATCTTTAGTTTTTGAAAATCCAGGATAAATATCCGCTTTGTAAAATAGTTCGATGAATTTAGACAGCTTCGGTTTGATCGTTTCGGATTCATTTTTCCTAGCCTGAATTTAACATGAATTTAAAAATTTTATTTTCCGTTTTTAAATTAAAATTTTTAAAATTTTTTTTTAAATAATTTAATTGCGAGTGTTATGTTTCTATGTTTTGTTTATTTTTTCTACCCCTATCGAAGGAAATGTTTTGTTTGAAGGTAAGTAAAGGAGAATTTCATATACTCATTATTATAATAGTACGATAAATGTAATTCAGTTTGATTTAGAAACTCAGAAGTTGGGAAACTAATAATTATTTAGTGTCAGAAGAAAAGTTAAGTAGGGAAAAAGGTCGAAATAAAGATTAGGTTATCTGGAATATTTGACTGCATGAAACTAATGAGTATGTGCATGCATCAAATAAATTAAAAAAACAGCATAAATTACTTTCACTCTAAGAAATGCTTTGAGATTTGCGTCCGTACTCTGATACCCTTCACAAGTGATTGCTTCCATTTCTTTTTCGGTGGTTTGAATCCATTCCTCAATTGGAATTCTCAAATTTTCCAGATTCGACCACAAATTTAATAGCCGATTCATTCTGGTTTTCACTTCGTAGAATTTTTCTTTATGTCCATCCCAGTTTTTCTTAAGTAGGGAAATCATGTCGTTTAAAGCCTTTTCCGAATCGAATAAAACGGACAGCTTGTAAAACATCTGAAAACATTCGTCCACCATTCGATCCCCGTCGATCAGTTTTGATTCCAATAACTGCAACAATGATATGTTAAGCAATGAACCTTTTTTATTAATTAAATTAAAAATAAAAAAAATTAAATTAAATAATGAAAAATAAATTCAATAAAAAATAAATAAAATAAAAATAATAATAAAATCAACAAATAAATAAAATTGTAATAATAAATAATAATAACAATAACTATGATTACATGAAAATAACTATAATAAGATTTAAATAACAATATATCTATAGAGTTTATTCATTAAAACTGACAAAATTTATACTACATGTGTGTCTACAGCACCTGCATCATTAGGACAAATAATAAGCAATGACGTGATTCGAGGACTCAGACAGTAAAAGTAATCAATCAAACATGTACAGTCATAAACATTAATTATGAGGATTTACATAAAGGGGACAGGGAAATAAATTATCCCAGTACAATTAGATAACAATGACATGGCACCTATATAAATATGAAAACACCGATCGAAAATAACATAAACTATGTATTTTGACAGATCCACTGTCATCAATAGGTAAAAACAAATGTTAATTTTGTTTGTATCTCATGATAAAAGTGAATCTGTCGAAATATGTAGTATAATTTATGTTCAATTGGCGCTCTCTAATAACTATTATTATTTCTTTTTTCCTAAATATTTTATCTTAAAAATTCAATGGGTTTATAAATATTCTAACAATTCTTCCCACAAAGACTAGTTCTTTACTTATCCTTTCTAGGATTCCATTTTTACAGTGTTTTATCTAATTTATGGTACTATAGTATTATTATTCACTGTTCTAATTTTATTGTGGGTAATATTCCGCAATATATGCAACAACATAAAAACAAGAATTACGTCGTTTAATAAAGCCCTTCATACGAGAGCCAGTAGCATCATAATTACATGGTGCAGATTCACACTCGCAAGTGGTGCAGATTGAGTACTAATTGGAAAAAGTTTTGCATTTGATAAAGTATGCTGTCATTGTAGTCTTTTCGCTTATGTTTCAAATAACAAACGAAGTAATAATCAGTAATGTCTGATAAATAGGAATACTTAAAGTGATGTTTCGTTATTATTTTACCCTCACATATATTATCTTCACAGAAAAATCGTAAGTTTTGTTTAAAAGAGGTAATTTATCAAAATTAAAAATTTCAAAAACTCCAAAAAATAACAGTCGATATCCTCAAATAGTCATATTATTTTTTGCATAATTGATATAATTATTATATTTAAAGGTTTTAAGTTTTTAAGTTTTTTATTTTATAAATTTAATTATCCATCTAAAACTTTTCAATTGTCTATTATCTAAATATTAAAAGATAAATAAAAAAATTTAATTAGATTAAAATGTCTCATTAAAATTTGATTAATACAGAAAAATATAAATATAATCTTGTTTTTTATTTATTGTTTATATTTTTGAATCAATAATATATTTTAAGGATTAAAATTAACTAACAGAGAACCAAATTATGATGAATTATTATCTCAGCATAAGCAATTCCATTCGTCTCATTAATTACAATAAATTAATTATAGTATTTTTTATTTTACATTATTTCTATTATAAAAGTATTTAATTTAAAGGTCGTATATTTAAAAAAATATATTATAAAAAATTTAATCATTATATATAAAATTTTAAAGCAAGGGGGTAAATTATATAATGAAAATGATCTGGGAGTACGCAGTACCAAAAGTTTGGGAAACACTGATCTAAAATAAAGTAAATAGAACTTGGTTTGATGTATTCATCAATAACATTAAAAAAATTCACTTGAACATTCAGAAATACACACTCGGTCATTATTAATAAGCGATTTATTTCATACATCGTAAAAACTACAAATGACTATACCATTTTAAATGACTATAATATTTAAGGTTATTCTTTGGGAATATTTAAAAATGCGTTTACTTACTTGAAATTCTCGAAAAATCTTCTGATAATCATTGAATGAAGCAATATTATGCAGTTGATCAATTGGCAGCAGTTGCGCTTTCATGGCGTCTATCATGAGTTGGGTGTTTTGCACTTGCTGGTCAAACGCGGATTTCTCATTCCCCATTTGCCGCATCATATCCAGCAGAGACTGATTGTAAAAATGAGTTTAGTTATTTTTTTAAAAAAAGGATTTTTTAATGCCTTATTTTTAATTACTAAATTTATAAAAATTCGAATTTGTTCATAGTTTGTAATGTGCTGTGTATTTAATAAAGCACATTTAAATACCAAATTCTATCGGTTCCTACCTTAAAGTGAGGTGCTACAAAACCCTTGGTCAATATTGGAAATTATGTTTCGTTCTCGATTTATTCTTTATAATATTTGCATTCTGGCTTTTCGACCAGAATTGGTTAACATTTAACGCATAAAAGTGCAATTAAGCCAATAATGAGTGTTTATGTTAATTTAATTGGTTGTAAAAAGATCAAAATGTATTTGTCTAGCGATTTTGAATGTATGCTCTTAATAAGCATGAGTGTATTCACCATGCAGTGTGCACATTTTTCTGCTTATAGCACATTGAATTTGCAAATTTTGTAAGCACTCGATATTTAACATCTCATAAATCCTATCAACAGTTCCTTAATTCTGTCAATTGATCAAAAAGTCTGTAAAGATTTTCTTTTTCAAAAAACTAACCTTGCAATCGATTTCATGTCCATCTATTTGATCTATTAAATCTTGATAGATCGTATCCAGTTGAGCCTCCTGGGAAACATCTATCAAAGATTGGATTTGATTTGAAAATATTTCTAAATTTGACTTTTCTTCTTCAATATCTTTGATTAGATCCTAAAAATTAATTATGAGAATTTCTATAAAATATTCAAATTTAAAAGACAATTTAGAAAAAATCAAAAATCAAACTAAGTATCAACAGAATCTTTTGTATATTTTCACCACTGAACTTTCTTCCATTTTCTTTATCATTATAAATTAATTTAAAACAAAATATCGATATGTAATCTGAAAAGAAATGAAAATGTATTCGGACTATCAAACAGAGCGGAACATTTCACTAGTATATATTTCTATTGGTTAATTGTTATAATGATTTAGAGAAAAAGAAATTAATTAAAAATATTTAAATCTACAAAACCTGAATGATAATAAACGAGATGTCTTTTTTTGATAAAGAACTCAGAGATATATTTACAGTTGAGTGAAAGAAAATATCAGTCAGAGAAAAAGAGAAAGTCTAATTAATTTTTGAAAATGAGTGATCAGGATCTATTTTAAGTCGAAATATTTCATATGAATAAAAATTTCGAAAATTGGCTAACATTGTTATTTATCTAAATTTTATTTATTACTATTATTGTTAAAAGAACTTTTTTGGTTTTCGGCTCTGAATGCTTTTCATTTTGCGATGACAAAGAATTTTTTATAATTTGACTATGAATCAATAATATATCGGTGTTTTATTGATATTCACAAATGCCTTTTTCAAGTGATTTCATTATTATTATTATTATTATTATTATTTTATTATTATTATTATTATTATTATTATTATGATTATTATTATTATTTTATTATTATTATTATTTTATTATTATTATGATTATTATTATTTTATTATTATTATTATTATTATTATTATTATTATTATTATTATTATTATTATTATTATTATTATTATTATTATTATTATTATTATTATTATTATTATTATTATTATTATACTAACCAATATTTTCTCTATTTCTGCATTTATGTTAAGAAAATAACTATATTTCATATTTCTAAATCTCTCCTTTCTATTAGCAAATACTTTATTCACTTTATTCAAAAGTTTAATGTTTGTGTCGAAGTTTTTCCATTGAGTCTCCAGATCATTGACTTTTGTTTTAATATTCTCCAGTTTATTTGATATATTATAAAATTCTCCTTGACATTTTGAAACTTGATCGGATAGTTTTTCTTTATTTGTACGATCAAGGATGATCCTATTCAACTCGTCAGCTCTTTCAATGACAGCTTTCAATAGAGTTTCTCCTTCGGTTTGAATGGACAATTGAATGTGATTAAGATTGTCAGATCTTTGAGAAATGACCGACTGGGGACCATATAAGTCAGAAGACTCTTGAATCCTCGAATAGGTATTTGACAGCCAATTACTGAGTCTGTCGAAAGATTCTTGATAAGCCTGGTTTGTTTCCAACAGCAAATTTACATGGGCTCGTTTTTCAGCTAAACTATTTGAAGCGGATTTCAACTCTGTATCAATAGTCGTGATCAGGTCTGACACTATTTCACTCTTGTTGATGTCATAATTTGTGATTAATTGATCGAAACTTGAAGACCTTCGTTTGATTTCTTCTGAAAATTTTTCCAGTCCTTCATGGCAATTCTGTAATGAGGAAATGTGGATTTGAGAGGAGGGGTTGAGGTTAAGCATCGTTTGAATCAATGATTCTAAGCCAATTGAGAAATGCTCCAATTGCTTGATAAAATTGTTTTCCGTCTTTTTTTCTTTGGAAATCAAAGATTTAAATTCATCATAATCTATGAGGAACTTTTCAAAACTCTTCAACAGACCTAAATGTTGACTTGACAATTCCTTTTTCCCAATTTCACTCGTCTCAACCAACACAACATTAAACCCGACCTCAAGTGCAGATCTTGACTGTTCCATTTTTCTTATTTCTATGTCCATTGCAGTCAACTTTGCAAAGATTTCTTTCAAATTTCCGATTTCCATCTTTTCATCCTTCAATGATTTCAATTCGTAGTTGAATTTCTGACAAAGGGTTTGAAATGTTGACTTATCCTTTTCATAAATTTCGTGGTTTTCCACGGACTTTGCCAGATATTCAATGCGATTCTGGGCCGACTTCAACAAAATCGGGTATCGGATTTGAATGTCCTTCGTATTATATTTGATGGAGAAATTCAGCGGAAATTTGGCGCCTTTTTCGATTAATTCATTTAAGTCCGATTTATGCTCAAATATGTTTTGAAGGTTGCTTTGAAACTGCGCCAAGCTTGTTTGTTTATCTTCCAAAGACGACGATGAGACTTTGGTATTATAAAGGTTCTCATAACTTACTAACCAATTTAAAAATTCCTTAAACTTTGACTCGTATTCTTCAAATCGAGTCTTTTCCAGTTCTAGAGTTTTTAATTTCTCTTTCAAAGTTTCTTGTAGATGTTGGTAATTATCCGAAACTCGAGTTAAATTCTCTTGAATAAATACTTGTCCTTCCTTTGATAAATGAGATAATAAATTTTCACTGATGGCTTTTATATGTAAAACTTTATTCCTTCCATCAGATAGTTCGGATAATATTGAATCTCCATCTTTTAACCTTGAACCTATTTGATCTGCCGAAGAATCAAATCTTGGAACGACTAGAATCCTATTCTCCATTGTCAAAGACCAACTGGTAAAATCGTCGATTTCCTTATCAAAATCCAACAGAAATTCCAACGCTAATTTCGTTTCTAATATTTCAAAATGAATTTCATCTTGGATCTTTCGAAACTTCTTCACCAGCTGATTTCCGTTATCAACGGACTTGGAATCTTTCATCGAATCCATTTCTTTTCTCCATTCTTTTAGTTGAGATTGAATATTTTTCAACTGAAAAATCTTGCGTCGGATTTTCACAACGGTAAAAGGTTTATCCGTTAGAAAAGTTGTGGAATTTTCTTTGAGACTTTCCAAAGATTCAATTAAATTCTTTCGTTGGGTTTTGGATTCAACAATCTTCAAATTGATTTGTTCAATTTTCTTTGTCAATTGGATCTGGGTCGATTCGAGTTTTTTCCAGTTCTCGTCAATGTGACCCAATTTCTTGGCAATGTTTTCCTTCCAACTTGCTGAGGAATAAAGCTTACTTTCTCGACCAAGGTCGTTTAGAATCAAAATTGAGTCTTGTAAATCATCCAAGGTTGGAAGATCAAATGGATCGGTTTGATTGGAATCGAAATTACTAAATAAACATTTTACCTTTCGGAGTTCTTTTATCAAATCTTGATAAAGACTTTCAAATTTTTCTTCAACTTCAACTGACAAGCTTTGATGTTTGATGATTTTTTCAGTTTTTTCCAATTGTTCTTTATTTTGTGTTTCGAGACCTTTTATAGTTCGAATCAATGTTTCGTTGAAAATCGGATCGGAGGTTTTGGTTGATAAAATTTCTTTGATATCGTCAATTTCTATTGCTATTTCACTGATTTTCTTCTTCAAGCTAAAAGCTTTATCAAGTCGGGATCTTTTATCCTCTATCGACATTCCATTTTCATTCAAGTCGAGGATCTCTTCATTCTGATCATTCATCCTTTTCCTTGTATTACCAATTCTATCCTCAAGGGTCATAAAATATTCGAAATCGCTGCTTAATCTTTTTTTGAATTCGACTAAATCAACTTTTAATTTCTCTCTTTCCTTTTCTAAGGTTTTCAACTCTCCGATCTCACTTAAACATCCCGGGACTTTATTGGATAAATTCTCTTCGATCGACCTTTTAATAACTTGAAGAAATGAAAGATTTGCATCTATCTCCTTCATTTTTTCATCGAAATGAGTCTTATCTACAGAAAAGTCCACGACTATTCGATCCTTTGAGTATTCGATGGAATTCAAAGATTCTTTCGAGGAGACTATAAAGTTTTCCAATTGCTCTTGATTGATTAGGGCGTCATTAACAGTTTTTAATCGGCAGTCAGCATCAAACATTAATTCTTCAAAGGATTTCAATTGAGTTGTTTTAATTTTTTCAAATTTTTCTTTGATTTTTTGATGTGAAATTGATCTGATATCAACTTCATTGATCTCGCCTATGATCGAGATCAAGTGCATTTTCAAAGTGTTTAAATCATTGACATTTTTGAATTTCTTTACCTTCTCATCGGGCACATTGTGAAATTGTGACAAATCGATTAAATCAAATTCGGATTTGAACTCTGCGAGTCTTTCATTGATTTCATTGGATGCTCCAAAAATCGATTGAAAGTGAGTTTTAAATCCGTTGAAGTCACGGAGAAATTTTTCATAGTTTTGTTTTAATGAACTGAAATTGTTTATAATTTTCTTTGAATAATTGGGAAATTGTCTCCCTATTTCATGGAATAATAATTTCAGCGATTCGATAGATGATTCCGAATCTCGAATTTGCACTTCAATCTCGCTCAAATTCGTCGCCACAATCGAGAAGTCTTTCAAGTCTCCACACAAATCAAATTGATATTGAGTAGAAGAAAATTTCGACAAAGATGAATTTAGAATGTCACTGAAATCTTTTTCCTCGACATCAAATTGATTTCGAAGAACTGATAATTGATCCAATTTCCATCGATTCTTTTCCAACATCCTCGAGCACTTTTCCAGTTGATTTTCTATCGATTTGCACATTTCTAGTGGATATTGATTTTTTGTCGCTTGAAAGATTTCCAGTGCCTCATCGTGAAGATCTTTATAACTTTTTGAGAGGGATTTTGTTGCGTCAGTTAATTTTTCGATGACGAGAATCTCACAATCGCCAATGGACTGAATTTCTTCGGTTAAATTTGAAACCTCACTCGACAGGGAACCAAATTTGGTTTTGAATTTTTCTAGATTTTTATAGGCCATTTCCAGTATTGTTCGGGTTGACTTCAAGAGATCGTCTGACATTTTCTTTTCTTTAATGATCGTTTCAAATCTCGCTCTGAAAATCTTTTGCTCGACTACACAACTGGTGGATAGAACGGAATTGAAAGATCGAGTCAATTGGTTGATCACATGATTAGCTTGATGTTCCATATCCATTAATTCCTATGATAAAGAAGCAATAAATCTTTTACAAAATTTAAACAAAAAACAAAATACTAAGAGAAAAACCTTTTAAAGAACACTTCATACAAATTAGTAATCGTAAAGATTTTATCGTAATATTCGAAGATGGAATGTGCATCAAGTGGCAACCATAAATGACGTTTAAGGTGTTTTTAAAATGTGACGTCATGTAAAGCATCAACACGTTCCTAATTTTTTTGATTATTTACATTTTGTTACGATAATCGTCATTATGAGAATATAATTAAATTAATTCATAAAATAACTAAATAAATATTAATTAAATATATAATTACATAAATGTATGCTGTGGATTGATGTGGTATGCAAATTCCTTATGCTTACATTACTTTGCGTTTAGTATAATTCCTCAACAATTGTGTTTAAATATTACAAATAAATTTTGGGATTTTTGAATATTATAAATATTTATTATGGACGTTATTAATACTAAAAGTAACGCAGCTAACAGTCATATTTCAGATTTTAATCGTCCTGATTAGTAAGTGCATCAAAGTATTAGACGAGCCTATAGATTAAACATTATACACATAATGTTTTATGAATTTAATATTTTTTATAAGATGCGGAGCTTCGTGATGCAATATTTAAGAGGTTAATTCACATGTCGACTGCTATTTGTACCAAATGTCGAAATGACTTGCAAAACATGTCGTGCGATCTTTGATAAGTTGACAATTCTATCAACAAGTTATATATTGTACAGTGCCAATTGTCTGCGAATTATTTTAAACGGGTTTGCCAGCATGTAGTTAATGAAACCAAAATTTTTATATATTGGAAAAAATTTTAAGGGGAAATTACAAAAATAGAACTTTTTTGGTTGTTTATTACTAAAATAGAACACTTTTTGAATAAATTACTAAAATAGAACATATTTTTTAAAAAAATCAAACTGATAATAACAACATAACATATATGATTAAGATCAGTTTTATTGAGTTTCAAACGGAGGTTGAATTCTTCTAATTCGTAGTCTTCCACGTGAGGTTCTGGCTAAAGAAAGAAGTAAAATACTCCAAGAGTATGAATTGTTATACAATTCAGATTTATAATATTCGAAAACATAGTCGATCTGATTTAAGTTGTAATTTCCTATAACGGCACATACATGCTTACAAGCAATTCCAAGATCATAGCCAACTTTACACTCGCATGTTTTATTGTTTATATCCACTGTAAATCTGTTGTCAACAAGAAATATATTGTTATTAGACTGCTCTACGGAAAGTAATGATCCTTGACTCATATTTATATTCAAAACCCTTAGGCATTTATCAATAATTGGTGTGGGAAATCTTTTTTTCCTTCTTTCAAAAAGTGTTCTGTTTTTGTAATAAATGACAAAATAATTCAATTTTTTGAAAGGTCCCAAATTTTAATAATTAATTTTATTAAGAGCCCGCGATTAACATCTGAACTTCTTGGTTTAATTTAAGAATTAATTAAAAAACTATGTAATTAAATTAAAAAACTTAAAAAAAAATTAATCTTATCAAATTGCGTCACTTTTGCGTAAGAATATTTATAAAATACAAGTTTAAGTTGTTTTGTACACGGGGTAGTTTTGAAATGACAACAAGTCAAGAATATGGAGCTCAAAGTGTTAAACATCTATCTTTAAATATATTTTAATAATTTAGAAGGCTCATGAGTATTGATAAATGTAAACTACACAGATATGAAATTTCAACATTTAAACAACATCGTGCAAACGTGACTTTAAAAACACCAAAGGCCAAATTAAAACATCTCCAAAAATACGACTTACTTTCATTAAAACGGCCTAGAAAATCAAAAAGTTATATAAATTTTAATTAAAACAAAAAAAACTAGATTAAAACAAATAAATTATCCGATTAAAAAATGTCAAAAAATTTTGAAAATATAATCAATAGAATTTCAAAAAATATAAAAATAGATCAAAAATTAATAATCAATAAATTCATTTTTCTTTTTCGCCAGTAATTTATCTTCATCTCATTTCAGATTATTGAGTAATAATTTATTTTTATTTTACAAGCCAATAGATTTTTTTTTGTATTTTGGCCATATTACTTTAATATTTTTTATTTTATTTATAAATAAGTTTTATTCAAGTATTCGAATGTAACTTAATATTTATTTTTAATAAAGATTTTTTAATTATGTAAAGCAGGACTGGTTAACCCACGGCCCACACGATTCAATACGATTTCAAAAGAAAAAAATTTTGTGATATTGTTATGACTTTATGGCGGTGCAATGGTGATGAAAACCTGCAACATCAACTAATATATAAAATATTAAAATGTATAAGTATTAAAATCGACTTGAAATAGCTAAGTGAAAGAAAAGAGAAACAAATATCTCACTGAATAAAAGAATCGATTGTTTTATTGATTTAACTGTTCTATTGTTAATTTATGAATAATAAATAAAAACCACAATAATGATATTTTATTTGAAATTTTCACTCTATATAAATTCAACATATGTTACATATATGTAGTCCACAAGATCATTTGGATTTGTGAGGCTTAATTGAGAAATTCATTTTATAAAAAAACATGAAATATGTAAGTTAATTCTTATCATAAATTAATAAAATTATAAAAATATCGTTTTATTATTAGAAAAAATAAGTTTAAAATTCATTATTTAAAAAATATATATTTGTAAAACTAACTTATTTGGGTGCTCTCGATCACTAGTTTAGCAGGGTTTTTTATTATAGGAATTTTGTTATAAGAAGAAATTAATTTTACTGACATAGCTAGAATCCTATAATAAAGGTGTTAACTAGCGTGACAAGCTTGTTTGTTTATCTTTCAAAGACGACGATGAGACTTTGGTATTACAAAGGTTCTCATAACTTACTAACCAATTTAAAAATTCCTTAAACTTTGACTCGTATTCTTCAAATCGAGTCTTTTCCAGTTCTAGAGTTTTTAATTTCTCTTTCAAAGTTTCTTGTAGATGTTGGTAATTATCCGAAACTCGAGTTAAATTCTCTTGAATAAATACTTGTCCTTCCTTTGATAAATGAGATAATAAATTTTCACTGATGGCTTTTATATGTAAAACTTTATTCCTTCCATCAGATAGTTCGGATAATATTGAATCTCCATCTTTTAACCTTAAACCTATTTGATCTGCCGAAGAATCAAATCTTAAAACGACTAGAATCCTATTCTCCATTGTCAAAGACCAACTGGTAAAATCGTCGATTTCCTTATCAAAATCCAACAGAAATTCCAACGCTAATTTCGTTTCTAATATTTCAAAATGAATTTCATCTTGGATCTTTCGAAACTTCTTCACCAGCTGATTTCCGTTATCAACGGACTTGGAATCTTTCATCAAATCCATTTCTTTTCTCCATTCTTTTAGTTGAGATTGAATATTTTTCAACTGAAAAATCTTGCGTCGGATTTTCACAACGGTAAAAGGTTTATCCGTTAGAAAATTTGTGGAATTTTCTTTGAGATTTTCCAAAGATTCGATTAAATTCTTAAAATCTTTGTTGGGTGGCAGGGGTCGGAAAATTAAATATTTTGAATTAAATGATAATTATAGCATAGGCCCAAACAGATACAAGGTCAATATCTATTCTGAGAGGATCTAAATAAATTACCCAACCTCATACACCCAATCAACTAATAAACCCATCAATCCAATACAATCCTCAAAGCAACTTAATCTAAAATCACAATCGATATAACCTTATGGAATCGACAATATTTCCATAATGTGATGACAATATTTTATTTATGTATTAACTCCTTTTTATTTTACTGTAACAAATTGTATTTAGCTCTAGTTTTTGTATTATAACAAATAAAATTTATTATTAGTATTTTGGTTAATAATATTTTACACGTTTAATAACACAAAGGGAAAACTACTATTTATATTATTTTGGGTAAAATTATTAAAATTATTATTATTATTATTATTGGTATTGGTATTATTATTATTATTATTATTATTATTATTATTATTATTATTATTATTATTATTATTATTATTATTATTATTATTATTATTATTATTATTATTATTATTATTATTATTATTATTATTATTATTATTATTATTATTATTATTATTATTATATTATTATTAATATTATTATTATTATTGGTATTATTATTATTGAAATTAATTAATATCAATATTTTTAAAGAACATTTTATCAGAATTTTAATATAAATATTTATATATATACAACCAGACGCAACACAAAACATTTACTCACCTTTTTATTCCTTTGATAAAATTTTTTTAAAAACGAAACTTCTGTAATTGATTTGAACAATTCTTTGTAATTGGTAATTTTTGTTGTTTATATAAATTATGTATTCTGAAGATTGTGTTATTTATTTAAGAACCAGTAGATTGAGGTTTAAAAAAATCGAGACCTCAACATGTTTTTATGATTAGAAACAAATAAGTTTAAAATTCATTATTTAAAAAATATATATAAGTTGGTGTGTTACGTATATTATATAATTTATTGATTATTTTAATTATAGAAAATGTTGTCCACTGGAACGTGATGTATATATATTTAACTTCACAAATTTAATATAAATTATCGTACTTGAATTCTCTCCATTCTTGCCTCAATTGAATTTGTTGTTCCATCCAGAGTTTTGCATATCGATACGTTTTTATTCATCATAGCCACATAATCCTGAACTTGTAAATACGAAGCTTCAAATGTTTGATGATTTTGATAACTTTTTAACGACATTTCTTTGGCTTTATCCACAATTTCTTTAGACAAGTGAAACTCTATAACTAGAGCATTGACTTCAGCAGTTAATATGCCATCGATATCTGATTCGAGAATATATTCCAATCTTTGAATGCTATTATTCAACGCATTTAGGTTCTGTTTAAATTCACACAATCTTTGTAACTGCCTTTCCTTATTTTCTATTCCAATAGGGAAATTGAGTTTCACTGGCTCCCTGGTTTCGATCTCCTGAATCAACGACAAATTTATTGTTTCAAACTGTTTTCGACAATTTTCATAGTTCTCATTAAAAGATTCGAGTTTTTTGATTTTTTCTTCAAAACGTTCCAATAGAGTTAAAAGATCGTCAAAAATTTCATGCCATTGCTCTTTCATGCGTTTCATAGTCGATTTAACAACATCGCGTCCTTCCGCAGTCAAGTAAGGCAGGAAGGATTCTCCATTCGAAGCAATTGATAAAATCAAATCAAAATAATGAGTTTTCTCATTCAATAGGTACTTGACAAAGTCTCTACCACTGGAATCCGGCATTGATAACATTTGCTTCCGTTTAACCGCAATGTTTTCGTACCAGTTTGTCCAGGTTTTCAGTAATTTGTTGAAAACGTCAAAATCTTTCGACAATTTTTCAAGTAAAACTATTCTTTTCTGGAAAATTTCGAATGAGTAAAAGAAAAACAGAGAGAAAGTTTACTTTTGCATTGTCCGAAAAGTTTTCACACAACTCTTTTATATCTGGATTTATTATTTCAGGAATTCCTTCAGGTGTAGATGATACAAACGATACTTCATTTTGTTTGGTTACTAGTTCCGTTAGAATTCCCTGGAAGATTAATTTATTTTCAATAATAATAATTAATAATAATAATAATAATAATAATAATAATAATAATAATAATAATAATAATAATAATAATAATAATAATAATAATAATAGTAATAATAATAATAATAAAAATAAAAATAAAATTAATTATTATTATTATCATTATTATTGTTATTATTTCCATTATTTGTTTGCAAAAATCTTACATGTAGTCTTTGTATTTCTCCATCAATCTCATGTTCACTGAATATATGATCATTTATCTTTAAAGTGCGTTCTTCCTTTTTAAGCCATAGTTTAAATCTATCTTCACGTTTTACCTTTTCTTTTATATCTTTTAATTTCTTTACGAGTATATCTTTCGTATTTTCTATCGACTCCTTCAACTGTTGAAAGAAATGGTTGATCTGGTCAATTTCTTGTTGAAAAGTCTCGATGGCTTTATCGGATAGACATCGAAGCTTCGAAGTATCAAGTTTTGAACAGTCAACAATGAGGAAATAGTTTTTGTTGAAAGAATCATGCAAATCCTTAAGAGAAAGTTTAAATTCGATTATAGGGCTTTGTGAGACGGATTTCACCTGAATCTTTTGTAGCTCATGTTCAAGTTGATGGATGTTGTCGCTTGAAATTGAGATATTCGTCAGTTTCTGTTGAGACTGATGCAAGAATTGCTTGACAGATTGAATGATATACTGATGCTCTTTTAGTTCATCAATTGCCATTTTGTAGCTTTTCAACTCGACCTAAAATGAGAGGAGATTTAATTGACTCTCTTCTGGCTGCCGAGTAAAGAAGGCCTTATTGACATATAAAGTGAACAAATTAATCAGTTACCTCTCTTGCCACCGATGTACAAAATAAAAACTTACTTGAATTTCATTTTTAATTAAATCTAATTTTGTATTGAACTGATGGGAGAAATCTAGAAGGTTTGTGGAGTAATTCGAGATTTTATTGTCGAGGGATTCATTTCTCAGATCGTTCAGTTTCAGCTCGATCTCCTCACAATGAAACAACAGAGTTCGAAGGCAAGTTTCATTGGTTTGCAGGAACACGAAATCATCGGGCTTAGTGAGAGATTGGAACTTTATTTCAAGATTTTTGATGCTGTCTTCTATGAGAGTTTTGTGAGAATTAAATTTGGACATGCTCTCGATTTGATGATTTAGTTTTCGTTGACATTCGAATAAGTCTTTTTCCAGCATTTGGATCTGCTTAGTGCGGTTTCGATGACTGCCAGTAAGTTCTAGGTACCTGTCATTGTGCTTGTCTATATCATTCTTTAATATTTCTCCCAGTTTGTCTTGAATAGAACTAAGATCCTGATGAGTTTTGCCTAGCGTATTGACTAGTCCAGTATTTAATATTTTCCCGTTTGATTTGTTAATTCTTTCGTGAAGTTCTTTAACCTTTTCAGAGAAGTTCTGGTTTAACTTTTCAAGGCTTTCCATCGCTGCAATTTGACGCGTGAGTTTGGAATATAGTCTACTAGATTGGTCTTTGATCTCTATTAGTCTTCTATCACATTTGTTGTGATCTACTTTCAAATTTGACCGTCTTTTAAGGAGATTTGATGAATCACTTATGTTCTTTAATTCCTCAAGTAAACTTTCACTTACTATTGCACTGGATTTTAAATCCTTAATAATAATAATAATAATAATAATAATAATAATAATAATAATAATAATAATAATAATAATAATAATAATAATAATAATAATAATAATAATAATAATAATAATAATAATAATAATAATAATAATAATAATAATAATAATAATAATAATAATAATAATAATAATAATAATAATAATAATAATAATAATAATAATAATAATAATAATAATAATAATAATAATAATAATACTCACTTTAATTTTATTTAAGTTTGTCTCACTGAAATCTCCTGATCTTTCTATATTAATTAAGTTTAAATTAATAAAATTAATTAAGGTTTCTAATTCTTCTGATTTCTTGGTATACTGTGAGACCAAGTCGAGTTCTTCATTACATTTATCAATATATTCATTCAACATTTGGTGATTTTTATTCATTTTCACCGACAAACTTTGGGATGATTCATCTTTATTTAAGGTTGCCAAGAAAGGATTATTTTTCTTTTCAAAACTTTGATTGAGTCTTAACAGTTGGTCTTGATTTTTCGATATTAATTTCCGAATTTCTTCCACTTTCAATTTCGATTTCGAGACGTTTTCGATATCATTGAATCCTTTTGAACAGAGATCTGATATTATGAAGCTGTTGGCATCCATTTCGGCTACTATTTGATCTAGGGAATGGACGTATCTGTCACAGATCTCTTGTTGGTCTTGACAGACTGATTCGTCTTTTCTTATGTTTTGCAAAAGCCTGTCATACTGTTGGACCATGTTGTTTGCTGAATCCAGATAAGTGCTGTAACCGGAATCAACTGCCAACGATTTCAGTCCATCAATATCCGGTTTAATATCAAGAATTTTGTTGAGAATTTCCTGAAATATTTAACTGGTGATTTTCATAAGTTTTCATGTAAAATAACTGGGACAAAAAAGCGACTCCCTGAAAGAAATAAATTAAATTGAAAAAGAAATGCAATTAAATTTAGCTATCTATTGTAAAATTCGTCAAAATAAAGTGTTTTGTGATATTCAATGATACACGCGAGCTTATTTTGCTATCCTAAGACAGTCATTGATAATATTCATTGCGTTTATAACGATTTGTGACACAATAATGATATGAGTTTCCTATTCACCTAGTTAGCAAGATGTTAAATGTATTTATATGTTCGATAGCAGTGGATCTGTTAAAAGACCGATGAGGCGGTGTAATTATTATTATTATATTATTATTATTTATTATATTATTATTATTTATTATATTATTATTATTTATTATTATTATTATTTTTATATTATTATTATATTATTTTTATTATTATATTATTATTATATTATTATTATTATTATTATTATTATTATTATTATATTATTATTATTATTTATTATATTATTATTATTTATTATTATTATTATTTTTATATTATTATTATATTATTTTTATTATTATATTATTATTATTATTATTATTATTATTTTTATTATTGGAAGGATTCCTCGTTCAAGTGTAATAATTTCAATCCACTATTCCTGACACGACAGTGATTTAGCAGGTTACTCGGCCATTTCTAGCTAGGAATAAAACTCGCTGTTACTGCCATTGTAGCGCGCGTGCGGCCCCGGACATTTAAGGGCATCACAGACCTGTTATTGCTCAATTTCATTTAGCTAAACGCTATTTATTCCTCTAAGAAGTCAGCATTTGCGTTAGAACACAAATGTACTATTTAACAGTTTAGAGTCTCTTTCGTTAACGGAATTATTATTGGAAAAGATTAAAATTCTACTGATCACAATTTTTGGTGCTGCCTTTATCAACTGCTATTTATAAAGTTATCAAGATTGCTGTAACAAAAAGTTCTGTCTCAAATCGGACATCAAAATATCCTAAGCCTTTACCGTGCGTTCTGCACTGTGTTGAATTCAGAATATTCAGATCTATAAAACACGACCATGAAAGGGTTTATCGTATCTCTCGCAACAAAACAAATAATTTCCATCTTACCTCAAGTTTTTCTAACTTCCCAGTCGGAGTTTCCTTTTCCCCAATGCTATTGCACATCAGTAGCACCGTATCCATAGATTTACTAACAACTTTCATTTGTGCTTTGAAAAGCTCAACAATCTTCTGTTTTTCATTCAACGATTCCATTTTGCTTTTAATTTGATCTCGATGAAATCTATGATTGGTTTCGATTTTCTCCAGATCCATTGACAAACCTTTGAAAATTTCACTGGCCAACTCAAACTGGGAAAGTGTCCGAAGAATTTCTCTCGGACGATTTATTGACTCGTCAAACTCGTCAACTGTGCGGGATAAATTGAGAAAATATTCCATTTCATTCTCTAACTTTGATATCATTTCCGATCGATTGAGTTTGGACTTTATGTTCTCCTGAGATTCTTTCAACGATTTCAGTTGTTCTTTACACTGGCATGTCAATTGCTGTATTTCCTTTCCATCGGCAAATAGTTTCTCCATCGTTCGTTTCATTTCTGAAAACTCTATTTGCAATTCATTTTTGTTGAAGATCAATTCATTTGCTTCTATGAAAGAGAAATTACAGACATTATCGATTTCCAATAATTGATTGAGTTTTGGATCAAATTCTAGCATTAAGGTCTGAATCTCATTCAATTTCCTCGCGCTAATGCCATCGTCGACATTCCAAGCCGCGAAAGGATTCAACAGTCTCTTTCGCTCAATCAGCCAATTTTTGATTTGTTTCAACAGTTTTGTAGCGTTGTCCAATGAAATCGATTGGGAATTTATTCTCTCAATTTCCCCGTCACAATTCGAATTTAATTTCATTAATTTGTCATTTAATTCTAAAAACTCTTTGTCGAGGATTTCTTTTCCCCGTTCTGTTGTTTCTTTGGCTAAAATATCCTTTTCAGATTTTAATTTTTTTATCTCACTGTTTATATCTATCAATTTAGCTTTTAGCGTTTTCAGCTTTTTCATAGAGTTTTTCAACGATTTTGAATGAATTTCTTCACAATTATCAATTGCAAAGAAGCTAAATGAATTGTTGATATCCGTAATTTTAGAAATATAATTTCTGTGGCGTTGATAGTATTTATTGAGAAGGGAAATGTTGTTGGAATTGTGCTTAATGGCTTGTTTATAACGATTTTTTATTTCATCAATTTGCACTCTATATTGATTGCCCTTCAAATGATTGGCAATAGATTCGAGATTGAGAATATTGATTTTATATGATTCCAATCGATCCTTGTTTGACTAAATCAATAATATCGAATTATTATTATTATTATTATTATTATTATTATTATTATTATTATTATTATTATTATTATTATTATTATTATTATTATTATTATTATTATTATTATTATTATTATTATTATAAAATGTGATTGTTAGATGCTGTGAAAACATCTTCGTTTAATTCAAAATTTGTATTCATTAAAAGTTCAAAAGTTATTCAAATCAAAATTTAATATTTCTGAATATTTAAACAAAATTAACAACGGCATTTATTTTTATTTTAAAATTCAAATTCATTCAAAATATAAATTTAAACAATTAAATAATTTAAAATTCTATTTTATTTAAAATATAAATTTATAATAACGTCCTTATTTTTATTTAATAATTAATATAATAATTTAATAATAATTTAAACATTTTAAAACTTCATTTCATGTCCGTTGATAATTATGCCTAAGTATCCTCACATTGATTTTATCACAATATAAATTACCAGAGCTAGATTATATTTTTGTTCTTTCTCAATGAGATTTTCTGAAGCTCGAGATTCTTCTTCTATTGCACATTCGATTTGATTCATTAAATCTTTGCTTTCAGTATAAATCTTATTCCATTCATCAAAATTCTTTTCGCATGACTGACATTCCTGCTCAATGACCGACATTTGCTTGTTTAGATGCTGAATATTGATTTGCACTGCCTTAATGTGCTCAACGATATCATTGGGAAACACTCCTTCAATAGAGATGCTTTCGCAATTTTTCACACAAGTATTTTGTCTTGAAAGAATGTTTTCGGTGAAATTTTCCAGTTCCTGAAAAGAAATATTATTTTACTAATAGTAATATTTTTACTCAAATTTTATTGATTATTTGAAAAATGTAATTATTATTATTATTATTATTATTATTATTATTATTATTATTATTATTATTATTATTATTATTATTATTATTATTATTATTATTATTAATATTATTATTATTAATAATAATAATAATATTATTATTATTATTATTATTATTATTATTATTATTATTATTATTATTATTATTATTATTATTATTATTATTATTATTATTATTATTATTATTATTATTATTATTATTATTATTATTATTATTCTTATTATTATTATTATTATTATTATTATTATTTAATTTTTATTATTACTTGAAATTTTTGTTTGAGATTCATTATATATATTGAATCGACTAATAATGTAGACTTTATCGCGTGAATTTGATCGGTTTTAGCTCTTGTTTCACCTTCGATTAGACGTAGATCAAACAGTAAGCTTTCATGAAGCTTTATATCTTTCAACAGACGAGAAGTTTTGTCTTGAATGTCAAAGTCGAATTCTTTAAGAACCCTCTCGAGTTCATTGGCATTATTCTTTACTGAAATATCTTTCGTCTCAGATTTGATTCTCGTCAGTCGTTCAATATCATCGTTATTTGCTAGCTGGATAGTCTAATAAATATTATGACAATAAAGTTTCCATAAAGACCAATAACTGACCTCCATGAATTTCAAGTTCACATGTTTTGACTCAACGTCTGAAACTGCTGGTTTAGTGACTGCAGAAAATCTTTTTCGATTGTTGTCTACTGCGGTTCCGATTGAGTGAAGACTATCTTGCTGTTTGTTGACTTCATTTAGAGCGGCTTCTAGATCGGACTTTTGAAGGAAGATCTCCGATACAATGGACTGGAATCGTTCGCGCAAGGATCTTTTATCGGCGTCTTCTCTTTCAACACCGATAGTGGTGTTTCCGGACTCTAATTGCCGATAAGCTCTAGATTGAATAATAGTTTCTTCTACGAGCTTTTCCCCGGTATCGAGAGAGGAAATCAACTCGTTAACAGTCTGTAAATCACTGGCAATATCTTTAGGAAACTGAGACGGAGACTTTGATGCGTTTATTTTAGAAACTGTAGAGGATATCCATCGTTCGTGCTCGTCTTTTGCTAGATTGAAATTCTGAGAGATTCTTCGGTTTATGTCTCTTTTAACCAAATCGACATTAGCTCTTACCCCTGTGGCTTTCTCCATCAAGTCAGTTATTTTAGAAATCAGATTCTCGAGTTCTTTATCCTCGCATTGAAGAAAAAGATTTTTCGAAAGTTTTTGATAATTTTCCAAATCATTAGAAATCAAGTGAAGATTTTCTTCATAATTCTTCACTTCTCCAAGTTGAGAGCAATCATCGTTCCAATGATACAAACTATTATTCTGAAGATTATTAGAAATTTTGTTTAAATTCATTGACAAAAGTTGAACATTCGTAGAAATGTTTTCTTTTTCTTTTTCGATTTTTTTTCTTTTTTCTTTTAGTAACTGAATGATATTTTGACAGTCTTTACTTGTATTAATCGAAACATTAAGTTGATCTTGGAACGGTTTTATTGAACAGAATTGGAAAGATTCTTTGAGTAAATCCTTTATTGTTAGTTGGTAGTTTTGAATGGAATTCAATCTTTCTTCTTCATCATCAATAGAACTTTGAGTTGTCTCTGAAAAAGACCTATCATTGAAGATCGTGTGTAAATTCTCATAAAGACTATTTGTTTCGTTTGTTAATTTGATAACTTTTTCGTTGAGATCCTGAAACCTTTTCAATTCAATAAAGAATTTTTCCATAAACTGATTCATTAAACATGAGAAAGTTTCAACTTCGCCTTTTACTCGGTTTTGATTGGTTGAAATTGAATTGAATGCTTTCATATCGCAATAAGTGATTTTTTTCAGGTTATCTAGGCCTTCTTCCAAGGAATTGAGATTTTTATCGAGGAGTTCTTTAGTATTTTGAAAATTCTGTTTAGAATTTTCAAAAAACATTTCCATTTCGTAAAGACTGCTAAAAGGAGTTTTAGGTTTGAATGCGTCTTTTGAATTCTTTATGAGGTTTGAGATTCTCAACCAACAGGACTCGATTTCACTGACATTGTGACTTAGAAAATTAAAGGAATTCCTTTTTTCCGAGAGAATCATTGAAAGGTCTTTATAGTTACGGAGTATGCTATCCAAACAATTTTCCGGCTGTTGACACTTTACAGTTTTCCCTTCATACAATCTCTCGATTGTGGCTTGTAAACAATCTAATTCGGAATTCAATTCAATTGTGCTATGTTCGATTCCTTCAAGTTCCTTATCAAGAAACTGTAACCCCGGAACTGTCAAATATTTCACCGTCATCGAATTGATTTTCAACACATTTTTATCAATAGCTGCTTCGAGAGCTTTCTTTTTCTGCTCGAACTCCTTCCAATTTCGATTGGCTTTATCAAACAGTTTTTCTTCTTTCGCCATTCGTTCACTGAGATTTTTCACCTCTTTTTCCAAGTTTCCCAGCTTTTCAAATAAATCAACAATTTCCTCAGTGTTTTTGTCATGAAGTTTCAGAAAGGTTTTTCGAGACTTTAGAAATTTCTTTAACTCATCTATTTTTTTGTTTAAATGAACCAAATTTTGTTTGCTGTTTCGGATGTTACTTTCAGAGATCTGGAGAAAGTTCTTGTTGTTATTTTCGAGCTCGGTGATTATTTCCGAAAAGAATCTGTAGACTGATTCCGACCATTTGTTGAAATCGAAATTCTCGTTGACTTGTCTTTCAATATTCTCGAGTTTTGTTTGCAAGTCTTTCACTTGATTCTTTGACTGGACTAAGTTTTCGTCCTTTGTCAGTTTCAAGAGAGAGTCGATTGATTTTGAAATCTTTTCGATTTTGGGCTTATTGATGGAATTTAAATCATTTTTAATTTGAATTAATTGGTTTTCAATAACAGAACTCTCCCCGAAAATGATTTTGAGGTCTTTAACGAAGGTTTCGAATTTTTCTATTTCTTTGACTTGTTGAAGTAATTGGTCGAGGATGTTATCCATTGAATGTCTATGAGTTTGTCTACTGTCGATCAACTCGATGCACTCATCGAGGTTCCGTTGTAAATGATTGGCATTATTGATTATTTCACTTTTCATCTGATTCAAAGTGCTGGGGTTGAAAGTTATATTTTCTTGGTCGATTTTCATTTGCTGATTTTCGTTGAATTGAAGAGCTTCGATTATTCCATCTTTGATGTTTTCCAAGTTGAAAATCTGTTTCTCAAAGGTGCTCATCCTATCCAATCGGCATTCACTAAAGTGATCCGATATTGATTTGATCGATTGTGCAAATCCGATTTGGATGTCTCGGTTTTTCGACAGAAAATTTGATCCATTTTCAATGTTCTCGTTTTCTTCATTGATAAGATTTCCGATGAATTTCAGATCGGAAATTAATGAATCGAAATTGAAGAGGACCGCTTGATTTGGAGGGTGAAGATTTAAAACTTCACGCTCTAATTTCTCGTGGATTTCCGTTTGAAGGATCTTTAGTTCATTTTGGAAGGGATTTAAAATATTCTTCCTGTTTAGACTTTCCCATTGGACAACGGTGAAGTTAAAGGACTTAAAACCTTTTACATTTTCTAGTAATAATTTAGTTCTTTCTCCAAGGTTTTGCTGTTTTTCTAATATTTTGTTGAAATTTTCATGATAAATTTGAATGTTCTTTTGAAGAGTGTGGATAATATCTTCTGAATCTTTCGAGTCTTTCATGATTTTCTCAACGATCTGATTTACTTTTTCAAAAATACTATCTTCCTCTAGGTCATCGGTTTTTAATAAATCTAAAAGAGAATATTTTGACTTCATCAGTTTGGCTTTCAATTCCTTTTCGATAAGAGAGAGTTCTTCAATTAGATTTTTGTCAACATTCAAATTTAAAGTCTCCTTTATTCTATTTATCCTTGTATTTATGTTTTCAAGGAACCCCTTGAATTCGTCATCTATTTGATTTGATTTATTGATAATTTCCTTTTTCAAGTGCAAATTATTGATTTCCTTTGAAGCACTTTCCTTTATTGAATTGATAATAGATTTTAGTTTTACTCTTTCTTTATCAAGTTCAATATCCTTTCCCAAATGAAGGGTTTTATGAGCCTCATTGACCGAGGATTCATAATGAAAAACTTTATTATCAATTTTATCCTCGAAATTTTCAAGAAAGCCTTTCAATTTTTCAACTGAACCATCGAAATCAAATTGAGCAGGAATCTCTTCCTTCAAAAGTTTTAATTCTCCTTCGAAATTTGCAATGTCGGCTTGGAGATTATTCGAGTTCGATTCGATTTCCACTAGCATTTCTTTTGCTTCTTTCAATTTCTCCAATTTCTCTTCTTTCAATTCATTCAACATTTTCCATTCTTCTTCGAGAACTTTTGATAAAACCGGTTTGACATTTATTGTTTCAAGATCTGCAACGATCTTTTGCTCCTTTTCAATATCGCGAATAATATTCGGAGTTTCTACTGCAAATGTTTTTTGAAGCATTTTTTCTTTTTCGTAAATATTTTCGATTTCGCAAATTTCTTCTTCCTCAATTTTCTCCAAGTCCATTTTTATTTGGAGTAATCGTTTTTTGACTTTCATTTGTTTTGCTTTGAAAGCAATAGATTCTGCTATGATAGGAGCTAGATGGTTAATTAAATCAAGGAGTTTCTCATATTATATATGTATGTATGATTGTTAAAGTAACTTCAATAAAAATGTCATAAGACCCAGCATTCTCATTTAAGAAAATGCCTGCGCAGAATTCACTCATGAGAACCATTATATGTGGGGTTAAGTTATAAAATGTAAAGGTCAGCGCAAACCAATTAAGAGGCTTCATATATAAAAAGTGAATGATATCAAATTCAATGTAACAATGCAAACTACTTACTGACATACACAATTTCCAAATTCGATCTGTAATAGGTATAAAATATTTACACTGCCATATGCATACACATATACTTATTAATGGAATGCAGTCAGAGCAACGTGAAAATACGAAACACATCCGGCTCTATCCATATTCATCAAAATGATTCCACATTGGTCTACTTTTAATATAACTACTAAATATATCACCTGAATTTGAATTAAAAATTGTATACTTACTGCAGATTCAATTTTGAAATAAAACATTTACTGTACTGATATGGTATGACTGTGTATGTTGCATTGACCTAAGCTATAAGCAAAGAGGAAAAGTTATCATTTATGATGCCTTTGCCTAAACTAACCGTTAGTCAAATTTAAGAGGAAGACGATGTATGAATGAAAAAGAAAAAAAATTGTAAAGAGTACCTATTTAAGAAAATTAGCCTCGATGTAAGTATTTATATTATTATCTTCACAATAAAAGTCTGATTTTATTTATAGAATTTTTTATATTTCCACGAGACTATAGTTGTTAAAATCAAATAAG
Organism: Schmidtea mediterranea; assembly: GCA_022537955.1. NCBI lineage: Eukaryota > Metazoa > Platyhelminthes > Tricladida > Dugesiidae > Schmidtea > Schmidtea mediterranea. The sequence goes on from CM039682.1 coordinate 42,303,454, forward strand.
TTCAAACAGGAAGATGGAAGCACCAAGTTATGCTCATTGACACTCGAAAGCGCAATGGGCAATTCTATCAAGAAAATGTTAATAAAAGTAAAACAATCACTGTGGAGCACATAGTAAGAGTGGGAAGAAGACAACATACTAAATGCAATAAACCAACTTCATTTGCTGAGATCTCCAAAATAAGTTACATTCAAAGGTAAGTTAAAAGGTTTAATCTTGAGGACTTATAAAGTCTCTTAGCTGAAGCAAATTCAAAAGATCAGTCTCTATTAAGTTTAAAAATACTATCACGATCTTTCACATGAATGTTAACAGCCCTTCATTCATTGGCGTTTTATGTGTTTTGCTAACAAAACTATGTTAACCTTTAACACAAATATTTTCTTTTTACGGCTCTTTAAGTTGCACTGGAATGACGTACTACGCACGTCAACTGCTATTTGTATCAAATGCCGATATGATGTGTACAGCATGTCATGTGTAGGGCAACGAATTCCAAAATGGTTTTTTAATATTGGCATCTTGATTAATAGATATGCTATTATTTAAAAAATATTTCAATAAAGAATTGTATTTTTTATATTATTTTTTAAGAAAAACCATGGAAACCACAACGCATCTAATGTTTTATCATTTCAACCAGATCTTAGTTTATTGCAAAAGTTTCCAACTGATGAAAGAGCTGTGATGAAAATATGTGAATAACGTGTTCTTTTCGTGTGCCTTTTCATTTGATTATTACTCATTTAAAACAAAAAATAATTATGATAGACTAAATCAGAAATATTATATCAGAAGTTTAAATAAACAATATTTGATAAGTTAATATTTTATAATTTCAAAATCTCTTGATTGGATGCCCTAGTTGTGGGATCTTTGTACATTTGGCAGTTCTATCGACAAGTTATATATTGCATAGCGTCCAACTTACTTGTATAAATTAAAATGGTTCTAGGACAAAACGATGTAGACAAAATGGTACGGACAAAATGGCATACGGACAAAATGGTACTACTTTACTCAATAATTAACTCAAATATTAATAAATTAAAAAATAATATATATATTAAAGAACAATACAACTCCAAATAAACTAAGTATATTTCAATAATAAGTCAGACAACATTTATATTGAGCACTCGTGCAATATCTCCCAGATATGCAATCGGATCTCGGTTTTTATAATCGGCGACAATGGTGTGAAGTGCTTCATTGATACGAATGAATTCGTTCTTCTTTTTTCAGTTGTTGTTCTGAGCTCCCGTCGATGACGATGAAATTGAGAGATGTGGTGCTCGTGCTGTAGTTTTCGGATGGATGGATGCAACGCCAATTAAGTTGTTGAAAGCATTGTGCCAGCCTTCTATTGCATTGTTGCTGCGAGACAGGTTATCGATTACTCTCAAATTTTGATTCCACAGCTAAATTGCGAATATTGACTGACCTCTTTTTATTCTTCTTTGTCTGCCGATGAAGTTTTTCTCCATATAATCGCAGATTGCTTCGCTTTCTTGATAAGCAGGATCAGAAGTTAGAGTTTCAAAAACTTCTATGACGCCATCTGCAGGAATAAATACAAGAGCAAGAAAACGCTTGACAACAAGTGCAAAATTCTGTTCATCTCTTTAACGTTCCGAAAAACCTTCCGGCTGTAATTTCCTCCAAACGCACTGACCGAAGTGAAACATGCATTCAGTTATTGACGCAGTCGGAAATGTATTCTGAAAGGTTCGAATTGCTGTCAATTCAAAATCGAGCACAACAGAAACAAAAAATATATTTAGTAAATCGAATTTTGTTAATGTGATTTGAATTTATTTATTAATTTATTAAAAATATTCCATTAAAGTTATTGAGTTAATTATTGAGTAAATATTGAGTAAAGTAATACCATTTTGTCCGGTCACCATTTTGTCCGGTTACCATTTTGTCCGGTTACCATTTTGTCCGGACACCATTAAAATAACATGCCAACTAGCTACAAAGGTAATTTATTAATTTTAATTAATTCTAATTAACTCTAATTAAAAGATTATTCAATCAAGCTCATACCGATTTTTTGAGTATTTGATATTTTTGGTTCTATTTCATTACATTTCGAAAGTGCCATGTCTAAATTCAATTTTTCGTCTTCCAAAGACAAATATGGACTGGCCTTCTGTATGTCTGATAAGAGTTTCGTAAGATGTTCTCCATCTTTTAGATGTGTCTCGGTAAAATCATATAATCTCTGAAACTCCGTTAACGTTTTATCATATTCCTCAAATGTAATGTTATTTTCTATGTCAATGGAATTATTGCAATCTGTAGAATCATGGTGTGACATTGGATCATAGATTTCGAGTTGTAATGATAAATCCTCAACCTTCGACGTCCAGTCAACAAGATTTGACAGCCTGAAGAAATATGATCTTAAGTAAATATATAATTTAAAAAATGTTTATTATAAATCGAATCATTTGGATTTGAAGTAAATAAAGTCCTCGTCTTATGTTTATTGTAAGTCGCCATTTTAAACCTGAAGGTAATGAAAGATGGTAACAAGTTGTTTGAAAAGATAAGTGAGCCGTTTATTTTGAAAATAATATAAGTCATTTTTTGTTACAATTAAAGATTAGTGTTTCAATAAACTCAAAAATACTGATACGCTCTTGGAGTAAACTTTTGTGTGTGTGTGTGTGTGTATTTTGTAGGTTTTGATGATGCAAATTTATTATACAATAATGTTTAGTAAAGATATCTAGAGAAAATAAAAAATTGACTTTTACTCAAATATGCTTGTCCACTTTCAATTCTAAAAATTAAAAATTAAAATTACACTGCGCGATAAATTACAAATTTCATTTTCTTCCGTTTATAAAATAGGTTAATAATTATTATTTTTCAATTTAACACAAATTTTTGGCACAACTGTTTACATGTATCTTTATACAATAGAGTATTCCTGTACACATCTCTGGTGATATAAAAGGAATCCTGTTGCAAGAGTTTGGCAGTGAGCGTGTCATCAGCCAACACTTTTCATTTTTTTGGGCTCTGCGATCTGTGCGGTTTTTGTCTCTGAGGTTATATGCAGGCGGAAATATATCAACAGAATCCGATTAAATTACCAAAGAAAAGCTAACTGGTTTTATAAGAGATGAAGCAGAAAGCATTTCTCGAGAGACAACACTAGCAGCCATTAACATTTTGGTCTTTCGACACAAGGTAGGTGCGGCAGAAAATGGAGGATATATTGAGTATTAGATGTGAACCATCAGATTTTCTTTTATATTTTTCCGAATGTTTATTTTGTAAAATGTTGGCTTTTGATATGAATCATAAATTAATTAATATTAAAATAAATAAATAAGAAAAAATTTCTTCATTATAATCCCAAATTTTTATATAAAGTAAATGCTTGACAGGTGTAATTTTTATTTATTCATAATTCTAGATAAACGCGCCCAATCTTAATGAGTGATATTTATAAATTTACACCAAGCGAAGTTGAAATAAATTCCGCTATAATTCAATTTGAAACATAAATCAACTTATTGGAATTTATTTTTTGAGAAAATTTAATGGATTTCAGCCATTTCTGAAATGGCTGCAAAGTAAGTTATTTTTTAAAGTTATAAGCTTAAAGTTATAAAGTTTTAAGAGTTGAATTATGAATTTACAATGAAGTTAAATCATTATTCAAACTTATAATTTTAACTTTTGATCTACAAGCTCATGCATATTATTATTAATAATGATTATGAATATTCAGGAAATGATTTATTTTATGATAACTTATTTTTCGGAAATTATTCAAAAAAGTGAGTTAAATTATTTTTGAAGTTATAAAAATTATTAATTGCATTAAATAATTTTATTTCTTATACATCTTTTGAAAAAAATATCCGAATATGTACACAAAATAATTGGGTTTATGATTATTTTTTAAAACTTACTAATATAATTTACAATTTATGCTTTTCGGATTTCAGGTTTAGTTTTTTTCGACAGAAATGTCTGAAATATTAAATTAATTTTAGTGTTAAGGATAAATCTTATGAAGATACATCATCGTTTACTCGAAATTTCCTAGCAAAATCCTCAAAATTTAAATTAAAAAATTTTTCCGCCATTTTTCTTTCTAAAAATATCTCAAAATTGTCTATAAATTAA
>CM039682.1:42315108-42403804 GCA_022537955.1 Schmidtea mediterranea
TTATTCTTTTTTTAATAAGACAAATAATAAAAACTTTTAAATATTATTTTATTTTTGTTTTTTTGAATGAAAATTATTAATTTTTGAGTGTCACAATGAATTTTGTTGTTAATACGTAAATTAGGGGTGGCTTGAGGATATGATAGTACAATAGGACAGCAACACCTTAATGGTGTAGTTTCCTCGGCTCTCTTTTGTATATAGCTTTGAAGGAATTAAAATCATATATTAAAGACATCATATAAATCTTTGGAAGTAAGCCAGACTGATTATGAAATGTTAATTATAATTCGAAAATAGTATTAAATTATGTAGCAAACTTATATACAAAAAATGGGTTTCCTCTTAAATGTGTTAAAATTCAGGATTTTCAAAATATGATAGACTCCTGTCCCTAGTATGTACTACTCAACCTCGATGAGTGTGCGGTCAATGGACGTCCCAAGCAAGTACTTATATCCATTTGTAAATATAAAAGTAAGTGCGCCCAAACTGTCGAATTGGAATAAATCTAAAATTCAAAACTCCCAATAAAGAAACGAGAGATTCCATCAATAATGTACAACAATGTACAAGGAACATTTTACCTATCAGACAAAACAATTGAATTCAGAATATTATTTTAAAGTACTATATGAAAAATATATGTAAGAAAAAACCTTACTTTAAGTTCTTCATATTTGTCCACCAATATTTGGAAACTTTCAAATCCACTTTTCAGGAATTTAATTTTGTTCTGCAACTCCAAATGTTTGTCCGTTGCGGCACGAAATAGTCCAAACAATTCAAAATACGCGGATAATTCGGGACATTTATCACTGATGATGTTAATTCTTGATTTAATGCTATCAACATAAATTCTTGGCACTCGGCTAGGGGGGTTTTGGAAAATTTGAAACCGATTAACGCTAAATTTATCTAATGCGGCCTAAATAATATTAATAATAATAATAAAAATAATAATAAATAAATAAAAGAAAGAGAGAGAGAGAGAGAGAGAGAGAGAGAGAGATATTATACTACAATATAATTCGATAGACTCACTGTCATCGTCGGGTAGTTTCAAACTTGGAACAATATAGAATAAATCACTTTTGTTTAAATAAATTTCTTTTTTTATATTTTAAAAATATTTTAATAAATCTAATGAAATTTCTGATCTTGGTTATGAATATATATGTCATGGGTACAATGCCACATATATTGAAATTACTGCCCGTCATTTACACTCTCAAGTTCTCGATTACAGTCGAATTAGGGAATTGATTGATATTAGTAAACGCAATTTTGTGCTGCAGGATGAAAATAAATGTAAAATAGTTTTGTTTAATAATTTTTAAAAAAAAATTTTAAAACTATAGTTGGATTGGAGGTTTCTTTTATTTATTAATTGAATTTAAAAGTTTTCAGATTTATTTAAATAATAATAAAAATAATAGCAATAATATCAAAAATAATAAAAATAATAATAATAATAATAAAAATAATAATAATATTAATAATAAAAATAATAATAATAATAATAATAATAATAATAATAAAAATAATAATAATATTAATAATTATAATAAAAATAATAATAATAACAATATTTATTAACAAGATTTATTTAAATAATAATAAAAATAATAGATATAATATCAAAAATAATAAAAATAATAATAATAATTATAATAAAAATAATAATAATAATATTAATAATAATAATAACAATAATAATAAAAATAATAAAAATAATAATAATAATAATAATAATAATAATAATAACAATCATAATAATAATAATAATAATAATAATAATAATAATAATAATAATAATAATAATAATAATAATAATAATAATAATAATAATAATAATAATAATAATAATAATAATAATAATAATAATAATAATAATAATAACAATCATAATAATAATTACCTTAATTTGCGAAATATACGACAAGTTACAATATTCGACATCGGTAACAGTCAAATCAGTGACAAAAAATAAACCTTGTTCTAACATTCGGAGGTTGTTTAAATAATTACTTAAAGGTTCAGATTCGTCGATGTCAGACTCAATTTCCCATTGAATATTGAGAAGGTTTCTAAATCGTTCCTTAAAATCTTTATTCAGAGATTTTGTTTTGTTGGATTTCTCCTCCATATTTATACCAAGTCTGCTGTCAAGATTTTCAAGTCTTTCTTGCAATTCCTTCAACTGATTTATTTTCTCCACTACAGGCACAATAGACTAAAATAAAACCTTACATTCTACGTCTTTAAATAAATAAATCTAAACATTAATGTTTGATTTTTTCGAATATAAACAAATAGGAAAATGTTATTTAACGCTATTTTGGAGTCATTGCCAAAATTAGTTATTGGCAAAGTCCTTTCTTTTACGAGTTCCTGAATGGATCCAGGTATATGCTAATGGAAATCGAGCTCTTCGGGATTCTTTAATTGGATTTTAAAAGTTAAAGATTTGTTGAGAAAATTCAAAAAAAATTTATTTTATGCAAAATTTTATAAACAACTATTTTTATTCCTTTAAATCCATTGAAACTTACTTTCATATTTTCTTCAACTGAATCTATTTTATATTTTTGGGGATCTTTGAGATCGGAATCTATTTCCAATAAAAGAGTTTTGATTTGGTAACGAAGACTTTGAAATTCATCATTGAATGCCTTATTTTCTTCCTCCTTAATTATTATTATTATTACTATTATTATTATTATTATTATTATTATTATTATTATTATTATTTTTATTATTATTATTATTATTATTATTATTATTATTATTATTATTATTATTATTATTATTATTATTATTATTATTATTATTATTATTATTATTATTATGATTTTCAATTTCAGTAATGTTAAAATTAAGCAAGCATGACATAGAAAAAGATTAAATGCAATTTATTTTACCTCACTCTTTTTGTCATTTTTTATTTGACGAACTACAGAAGGATTTACGACAGGTTTTGGTTGGTTTTGTCTTTTGATTGTCATAGTTGATTGCAATGTTGGTGTTGTATATTTATTAAATTCAGATTTCTTTAAAGAAGACCTTTGCTTGACAATTTCTTCTTGACTTATTTTGTCCATCGCCGTTTCTTCACTGGTTTTGATATCAATCCAGTTATGAGATGCTTTAGGAGCTGAATTCTAGCGGAAAACCGAAGATAATGAAGTTAAAATGGCAGTTAGGTTGGTTATTAAAAGCATTTAGAATGCATTCCTAAGTACGTAAATAAACTAACTTTATGAATGTCCTGATCGGGATAATTGTGAAGGAACAATGACAAATATGTCATAATAGACTTCTCATCGGGATAGTCGACGTCGACATCTGAATGGTGAGATATCATTGGTGGATAATAAATAAATATTTAAACTGAAATTTGAGTGGCTATTTAATTGAAGTTATAAATTATCTTTAATTTTTAATATAAACCGAACGTCAATTGTTTTAGAAAATCTGTTGCCTACTATGTTATGATTTATTTGTTTTTAATATATTATTATTTATCTGTTTTTTCTAATAACTTATTATTTATAAGAAAACCCTTTTGTTTTAAAGAGGTTATTGTTTTAATGTCAAGGGAGTGATTTACAGACCACGATTAATAGAATATTTTTATTAAAAACTTTATATATTTATTCTCTAATTTTAACGGGGAAAAAAGTGGTTATATATCAAAATATTTTTAATTATATTTTTTAAGTGATTTAGAGATTTTAGGAATTATAAATAATTTTCAAAATTTCACCTTTATAAATAGGGATATTTTCTCAAAATTTTCTCAACAAGTTTCCAAAAGGATACCCAAATTAGGAGAAAATTTTCTTTTCTTTTTTATCCTTTTAATTTTTATATCTTCATCAAAATATTAAGAAATAAAAAACATAAATTGTAATAAAAATAAAAAAATGAATTCATATCCTTTGAAATTCATATTATTTCAACAATTTATTTTATTTATTAATTTCAAAAACAAAAAAAAAGATTTTTTTTCACTCTCATAGTTTTATTATAAAATGAATACATGAAAAAATTGGGGAAAAAATGTTCTCCCTAGTTGCGTAAATAACTATTGAATAAATTTTAATTGCATTAAGATTAGAAAAATGGTGAAACACATGATCAACATTGGAATGATTTATATTTGTTATACCAGCTCAGGCCGCAAAATATTGTGTGCCGGGCCGCAGGTTAAACACCCTTTATCTGAATTAGTAATGGGCATGTCTAATTTCGTTATGAATATCTTTCTTTTTACAGTTCAATCTTTTTTTTGAAAAGCCGTGGTAAACTTTTTATGTTGATGCAAATCTTTTGTGATATAGGAAATTCGTTTTGTTGTTTGTGTATGAATATGCATTTACGTCTTTCTCGCGTATTCTCACGATTTGGCTGAGCTTGATATTTGTCCATAACTCAAAGCTTCTTTTAAATCATCCATTGAGGATGTTGGTTTTGAGAACGCAAATCTAAGTTTCTCTTCCATAGTTTTTCCTTCGACTGCTTTATAATTTTCTATTCGTAATCTGTCTAGTAATGTTGTGGTTAATATTATTTGCATTCTAGATGTTGTTTTTGTTGGTCAGCAAAACCTTTGACAATCCTTGATAAAATTTTATAGTTCATCTTCTTTGTGTAATTTTTCGGGTAATAATCTGCTTACCAATAGATTCGTAGTCGTCATGTTATATCAAATTTAATTCAAATCTTTTCCAAATATCTTATCTATTAAATTGCAATTTTAAATTCACTGGTTTATCTAGAATATTACAACAATTAATTATTATTACTGGTTTCATTTGAAAGTTCCTCAAATGTTTTACAACATCTGTGTGTTTAATATTTGTTTTCATTGCTGCAACTTTGTTGTTGATCTGGTAAATTTTATTATTTACTTTTTCATGTTTCTTGATTCTTTATCTTATTTCTTCCACTGTCTTAAATTCGATCATTTTATTATCTTCTACTGCATGAAAAATACGACATTTATGCAATTCCTTTTGATTCGATTTGTGTCGCGAAATTTTCTATTTTTGTTCACAATTCATTGACTGAATCATTTCCTTGGTGATATTTGAGAGCTTCTTGAAAATCATCCAATAAAATTCATACATTCATTTAATCATTTATTTAATTATTATTTATTTAGCTATTAGTTATTTAATTAATTAACTTAACAATATTCTCACATATAAACTATATTATTGTTAAATTTGAGTTTTAAAATTTCTGACAGCCATTTCAAAACATCATAATATTCACACCAAAATGTTCACATGAACTCTATCAAAGAAATTTGATTGGTGTAGATTCCATCAAATCACCAGAAAAATCAAATTCATAGCCTGATTTTAATTTCAAAATCTCATTATTCTGATAATTTGAGTTGTTTCTTCGAGATAAAAAATTATTATTGATGTTTGAAATGACATTAAATTGTAATAAAAATTTACTAAATTGAACAAATTCTGAATTCATTTTATTTCCAGTATTATTTGTGCAGAGTTTATTTTAATGTAATTTAATTTAAATTTAAATAATTTTGTGAATAGTCTATTACTGCGGTGCTTGGATGGGGGAAAGAGGGGATAATGTTCTTCTAGGATTTTTAGCGTAAATTCATTTTGATAACATAAACTGCTTAAATAAATATTTAAAAAATACTTATTTACCTTCTGGTTCCAAAAGTTTAGGAATATTTAAATATTTTTCGGCCAATCGAAAGGCATACTCCAAATTTTCCCTTGAGTTTCTTCTTTTAATCAAATCCCAGTCAACCAAATTCGGATTGATATTATGAATGATTGCGTTGAAAGCCTTTCCATCTTTCCAGCTACTATGAAAATCGTTTATGGAAATCCCATAATTTCTATAATTTCATATATAAACAACTTTTGGATATCAACAAAATGTTTTACTCTGTTATTACTTTGTCTGACCAGGCGAGTAACGCCTCCCTAGGGTTTCCTTTCACTAGATTTTCCCTTCTTGTAGGATTACTATCTCGTTGAGCTATTAGTTTGAACATATTTTCAGATTTGATCTAAACAGTAGGATGTTAATAATAATAATAATAATAATAATAATAATAATAATAATAATAATAATAATAATAATAATAATAATAATAATAATAATTTCATTGATCACTGTCTGATTATATTCAAAGAATATACTATACATTAAGTGATATCCAGTACATTTTCCAATAGTATACTAGTTCCGAGCTAATGACTCTCATCAGTACTATACCGGGAGGCGCTCAGATTTCTCTGAACGCCAGGTAAGTGTAAAAACAGTGTCAAATTAACACTGTTATACACTAGTATACTATTGGGAAATGTACTGGGTATCACTTAATGTATGGAATAATAATAATAATAATAATAATAATAATAATAATAATAATAATAATAATAATAAAAATAATAATAATAATAATAATAATAATAATAATAATAATAATAATTTTAAAAACCTGAAAATTTAAGATGATTTGCCAAACCAATCCGAGAATAATATTTGGTCTTCCATCAACGATATCTGCTGCGTGAATGTTGATCAACTTTATCTAAATGATTCTTGTTAATCTTACTACAAATGAAACGTAAAAAGTTTTACGTGCATAGTATCTTTCAAAAACCCTATCAGACTACATATGTTGGCAAGACAATGCACTCTTTGCATGTGTTTCCGTTTTTCAATGGTCTGCCAATATAAGATCATTATTGATATTTATTAATACTTTTTATGTTCAAGAACTTTAACCCATTACTGAGTTGAAAATGAACTCAATCAGCATAACACAACCACTAAGACAATGTGTATCGTGAGTTATTGTAATACTACCTTCTACGCCAATCAAAATTTATAAGAGTTTGCCAAATATGTTAAAGATTGTAACTTGATAAATATCATTGATTCAGATAAAGAAACATGGACATTTTATACTCGTTTCATATATGGCACAGTATGTGCCAAATGCTTAAATAAATTTTTAGTTTTAACTAATTTATCGGGGAAAATCAATTTATGATTTGATAGCTAAATAATAAAATGTTTGGTCATGATGGTATTTCTGGTTAATTAAATTTTAAAAAGAAAATAAAATAATTGGTTAATATATTGTATCAGAAAGATATAAATAACATTTAATTTATTTATTAGTGAATTAAAAATATTGTGGGAAACAACGATTAATCATCACATTGATAAGTAGGCATTAAGTCAGTCTCATCCTTATTTGTGTGTGTGTGTGTTACAGTTAAAGTCTTAACCTAGTGAGTGTAAACACTAACTACTCGGTTTATTTAGTCACTAAAGTGTGTATTGTAGTTATATTGTAAATTTCAGTCCATGTATGCACTTAATTGTAAAGAGCTACTAAAAAGTATATATTGATTTGAGTCTGAGTGTAATTTGTTGAATGAGTGTGAATTGAGTGTTGATCTAAATAATAGTAAAAATGGATATAAAAAAATTGAGCCTAAATATGTGTTAGTATTGCCGTACTCTGAAGATTTTACAAATTATAAAAGGAATTTAAGTAAACAGATGGGAAATTTAGAATATAAGATCGTCTCTAATTCGTGTAAGGTACGCAATGTTTATTAATAAATCCAAAACTCCGGTTGGATTGTGTGCTGATCTCGTTTATCAATTTACATGTAATGGATGTAATGCCACATACATTGGAGAGACTTCCCGTCATCTCTGTACTTGAGTTCTAGAGCAGTGTTGATTGATGGGTTTGACCAATATTAGTGAGCACAATAAGGGCTGTAAAAGTGAAAAAGGAATGTCTGATTTTAGAATTTTGTTGAAAAGTTTTAATAATTATTGGGAACGCGTGATATGTGAAGCATTGCTGATAAGGTCATTCGATCCAAATATTAATGTGCAAAGTGCTGTGACTACTAATGTTTTGAATGTTTTTAAATAGTTTAAGTATGTTAAATCATGTTTATGTATTGTTTTTTAAAACAACTTTTTTTAATATTATTAAAATAATTGAGTTTTTAAATTACATTATTTTTTAAAAAATTATAATATAAATAAAAATTATAATATTTATATAAATAAAATTTTTTAAAGTTATTTGAATATATTTTTTAAATAATTTGTTTAAATTAAATGTTAATTCATAATATTTTTAGTTGGTTTTGTGTACCTGAAGATGATAGTTATGGTGTCGAAATATATCGTACGAAAAGTTTTTTATTGGCGTTATCTTTTAATTAAACCGTTGTCAAATTTATTTAATTATTTATTGATTTAAAAGTTAAATTTAAGTTGTTAATTATGATAAAATAAAACAAATAAAATAAAATTCTATTTAGTTAAATAGACTTTGAATCATTATTTCTTACTACATAGTAAACCAAAACACTTTATATACAGTAAAACAGTAAATGTATGGATTCATTCTCAATTGTAAATACTTTCACCACAAGCTTTATTCAGTGTATAAATTGACTAGTTGGTGTTTACACTCATTTTGTTAAGACTTTATCTGTGACATATATAATGTGTCAGTTCAGTTAATCAGACATTTGTTTCGAAACGCCTAATATTTAATCAGATATTTAAAATAAACATTTTTCAATAATATTATAAAGACTTTTTTGTTTTTCACCTCTGATTTCTTTATAAGTGACATAATATTTTCTACAAAATTTGACTATGAATCAGATTTATTTAACATATTCACGAATTTTCGGCACAGCCTTTTTTCAATAACATTAGAAGTTGATAAGCGATGATGACTGGGTAAAAACATGATAAAAATCCCTTTTATAAAGAAAGGTAAATAAAGGAAATGTTCAATAAAAAAGTCGGGAACAATCGAGTTTGAGAGGTAAAGAAATAACTAGAAAAAAAGAAGAACAACTCAAATTCATTGGACTGAAATAAATCTTTTGTAAATCATTATTTTACGTTCTTACTTTCAATTAGTAAAAGATAAATGAACAATTAAAATCATATATTAGATAAGTGGTACACAAACCATATTCCCGGCACGATGGGGTACTACAAGAAAATAAAAAGTGTTGGTAATAAAAAAATTTGTCAAGTAAAATTTGATAAAAGTAACAGTTTATCTCAGTGAATTTTGCAACAGAGTGAGATTCAATTTTTCTATTCAAATTTGCTTTGCAAATTTTACAATTTTAGATCATCACTTTTTATTTGTGTCCTGTCATATTTTTTTCAATATTTTGTGTGCCACGAGCTAAAAGGTTTGAATACCATTGCATTAGGGTTCATACTCATATATCCAAGATTCTTCATCCGTGTAGATAGAGACGAGCCAATTAAAGAATGATGTGGAATCCAATGAAAACAAGTCTTTTCACGATTAAATCTTCATGCAATTATTAGAGTAGGATATAACGTAATATCTTCATTAGCTCTCTCCCAACACAAATTTCACTCTCAGTTTGCTGTCTAATGGGCGAAGAATTACTTATAAGATTTTATTATCTGCTGAAATGCGATTAATTTGTTTTATTGTTCATTTTCATTCTTATTCATATTTATAATTATAAATAAAAAAACAATTTTTACCAGTTTCTGTTTTGTCAAAATCTGCAAGAGTTCCAGGAGCCGTATTCCGTCACACAAATCAACATAAAGATTTTGAATTTTCTCCTCCGGATGTTTCTGAAATTATTTCAATCAAAAATTTTAGTTATCTTTTTTTATTTAATACAATTATGAAATTCGTTTGGAATTTATTCAAATCTGCTAGATAACACATTAATTATATTTGGTAATTAATATAATTTTACATATGATATATAAATGAAATATTTATTATTATTATTATTATTTATTAATCATATCACTTTGTTACAAATAAATATTTATATCAGCTGATAAAGCTGAAAATTATATGGAATAAACTTAACTTAATATTTTACTTATAATTTATCAGTATTGTATATAATTCTTAACAAATATAATTATCATTCGGAGAATAAATAATTATATTTTATTTTCAAATTATAGGTAAAATATTAAAAAAAATTCAATAAATATTTTTATTTTAAAATTAATATATAAAAATTAAAACCTAATCCTATGGTGCAACATTTTTATTTTGTGAAAGAAATAAAACTATCTAGCTATATAAATAAAATTAATTTTCACAAAAAGTCTAAAATACGGCTCACAGCCAGTTTTGAAAATTATATTTATTTTTCCTATTTTTTGTTTTAATCAATCAATTATGAATCCCCACTTCAAGATAATTTCTCCCCGCCCCTGATTCTTAAAAAATAGCTATTGATTTTCCAATCTTAAATTCAATTAATTTTTCTTATTAAACTTGTAATAATAATAATAATAATGATAATAATAATAATAATAATAATAATAATAATAATAATAATAATAATAATAATAATAATAATAATAATAATAATAATAATAATACAATTTTTTGAATGGTTTTTAAAAGTCAGTTCTTGGAATTTGCTGGCTTCTTGTTTCACTGTCATAAAAAGGACTTGATGCCGTCAAAGAATTTGAAATTGCAGAACTTCAAATGTTCAAATCATAATATTGTTTCTAAAACCGAGGGGGCAGGGGAAATAGATAGAATGATTATCCATATAAATTATTCATTATTTCCCCTTTTATGAAAAGAAACTCTTTTTATACTTGCTCTTTCAAGTTTTATTGCATTTTTTTATTTAATTAAAATAAATTATAATATTATTTATTTTAGTTTATGTGGGTCAATATTTTAATACACTATTCTAAACCCCCCCTCCAAAATGCGCACGGGCCAATATTGTTTGCAAAAACCTAAATTGTCAATTCACACGTTTATATTTTATGAACCGGGTTAGACTTTTATTTCATTTGCATTTGAAAAGCATCTGTCAGATCTATTACTCCATATTTAATATTCTCTTCAATTTCGTTTCCTTTACGGCGGCATTTTTCTCGTTAGGAAAAAAAACAATTTCGTGGAATAACTTTGAAAAACATTCTGCCAATCACCCAACGGAAATCGTGAATACATACAAAATGTTTGTCTAGCTCCCATTGTTCCACCACTCTTACCTCCTATCCTTTTGATTGTTGACTGAAGTAAAGTTTTTGTTGTTTCTGTCTCCAAAGTTACTGGCATCAGGGAGCAGGGATGAATAAATATTATTAATTTCCATCTAACAGTTTTGTCGACTATAAGTCAAGTTTAGGGGGAAATGTATTTTATTTTCCCTTTATCTAAAATTGTTGCCAAAAATATCAGCTTCAATAAACTGTTGATGAAAAATACGATTCATTTAAACAAATTTCGTTTTTATTTAATTACTTGTAGAAATGATCAAAGGAAAATTCCCTTACATAAACAAATGAATAATTTATTATGAAATAAGCAAACAAATTTGTTTGAAAGATTTTTTTTTGGAGAAAATGAAAAATTTTATAAATTTTTTTTTTTGATAGAAAATTTATTTGACTTCTAGTTTAAGATTTAAAGGGTAAACCCTCAAGGTTCGATTTGGATATAAGGGTTTTGGATGACCGGATAAGACGACAAAACTTGAAATCATAGATATTTGATGCCAAAGGTCTCATGCGATGATGAGTGCCTACATAAACACATTTTTATAGTTATTTTTTGTCACAGTATATTTTGATTAGAGATTTGAATTTCCCGAGACATTTCATTTCTCCAAATTTTCGAAAACTTTCAAAAAAATTATTTTATATTCGAAAACGAATAATTTATAAATAATATATATTTTATTCTGTTAATTAGGGATGGGTAATAATAATGTATTATTTATAAATTAATAAAATAAAGCGCCAATCCAACATATATATTATACTACAATATATTTCGACAGACTCACTGTCATTGTAGGGTAGATCTGAACTTGAAACTATATAGAATAAATCACTTTTATTTAAAAAAATTTCTTCTTTTATATTTTAAAAATATTTTGCTAAAAATCATAAATTCTGCTTTTAAAAATCTAAAGTTTTAAAAAATTAATTTTTTTAAAAATTTTATAAAACCGAGACTTTAGCAAAATATCATTAAATTCTCAATAAAATATTTTAAAATGTAAACCAAAACTATTTTACATTTATTTTCATCTTACATAGCAAAATTGCGTTTACTAATATCAATCAATTCCCTAAGTCGACTGTGATCGAGAACTTGAGCGCGGAAATGATTGGCAGTCATTCCAAAGTATGTGGAATTGCACTCCTGACATATATATTATTAATAATAAATATTCTTTTCCAATACTCATATAATGAATTATGAAAGCAATAAAAAGCCTAAATATAAATAATTTTTTCACTAAATGATCATTAATTTTATAAAATTTTCAGTAACTTATAAATGATTAACTTACTTTTATTTGAATAACAAAATCATTGACAATAAATCAATAATATTCGTAAATAATACTTCAAATTATAATGAAAAATACAACAATGTAAAATAAGTTTCACTATATTATAATATTTGACAAAGTTGTTATAAGTTTTAAATGTCTCCTCAAAACACATAGTTACTAAATGCTGAATTTCTTGAATTTTCTGATAAACTAGAATAAATTTTATAAGGCGCTAGGACAAAATCACCGAATTTCATTTGCAATTGCAATTTTCAATATTTGTCATGTTTTTCTTATTTGCTAATTATATTTTCAAAATTATTATTGTTGAATTCGGTAGAAAAAATTTAAATCATGTTTCTTTAATTTTATTTATTTTTTTTTTGAATTTATTGCATTATTATTAACACTTCCGGAATTGGTTTTCATATAAAATGTAGTTCATTAGAATATTTCTAAAATTTTTGTTTTACTAGAGTTGATCTTCTAGTTGACTATTGCTGATTTAATTTAATAATTTGTTATGAAGACGAAATATTTTCAGCATTTTAGAAACTTTGATATTTTTCAAAATGAACGAAATTACATTTACATATGCGACATACTTAACCAAAAAAGTTGAAACAAGTTGTTGTTGTTGTCTCTTCGTTTACGTTTTATAAAGTAGTGGAACACGAAGCATATAATAAAAACAACAAAATATTTATTATAATCATCGTGAAGTCAAATATCGATAATTGCAACGAAAAAGCTAGTAAAATATATCAGATAAGTAAATAATAAAATAATCCCTTGATTCAAAGTAATTTTTTCATCATTATAATAATTACTTTGCAGCAAGGGCTTATTTTATTATTTATTTATCTGATATTTTAATTTATGTTGCTACAGGGATGCCAGATTTTCGAAAAATCATATCGGGAAATTCCCGATGAAATCGGGAGGTTTAGCAAGCCTGTCGGGAATAAAAAACAAAAAAAAATCAATTATATTTTGTGAAAAAATATAAATTCATTCATATTTATTATATGCATTTATAAATAAAATTCATTAGAAAAAATAACAAAAAAATAAGTCTTCAGTTTTGTTAACGTAAAAAAACAGTAAAAATTAATTTTATTTATAAATATTTATCAGCATTTGCTGCTTTTTTAAGCATTCCTTGTGCGTTTTCTGTTTTTAAGAATGCCTGAAACTCATTGCACGTCATTTTGAAATTAAATGTAACACCAATCCATAAGGAAAAGGTGAAATCACAAATCCCTAAGGTAAAAAAAGCGAGCAATAATTAAAATAGAAATATAATTTCTCTATTTGTCTTAGTTTCGTTTAATTTTATGGCTTTTTTTTTAAAAATCCTTTCAAGATGGGTAAAATCTATTCAAAATCTAAAACTGTTCAATATCGGGAGTTACGGTTCATATATCGGGAGACGGGAATATGCGTTCCATATCGGGAGACTCCCGACGAAATCGGGAGGTCTGGCAAGCCTGTGTTGCTACCAAGAAATCACTGTTTTGTATTACAATAGACGTTTTTCAGTGAATTCCTTCATTATCCATGAAGCAAAAATGGACAGCTGGCTGTTTCTTTGGTTTATCTTTGAAAACTGGCAAATTTCACTTTCAAATACAACTTTTGAGGTTGGAATATTTCAAGAAGTGTTTGTCAGAGTTTAGGAGGCAAGATAAAGAGTTGACTGTGGAACAAAAATAAGTAACTAATATTAAAGCAAATGAGTATATCAAGAATTTCGCATAAGATTCATTTGTAAATTAAAATGAAAAGCTTTTAATAAAGTCTTAGATAATATAGAAAAATGAATTAACTGCCGCATATAAGGCTATCCCCTCCTCAAATTAGGTAGAAAAAATGTTCAAAATAAATGACTCGCAAATAAACCGACCTACTAAAAATGAAATTTTGGGTAATATTTAATTTATTTCAAACCATCAACTTGAGGTTTAAAGGTAACATCATATGATGGCCGCTTCTGTTTAATGGCACCAAAACTCATTGTACGGACTTCAATATGCAAAAAAAAATAAACTGATTTAAACAATAATTTAATTTAATTTATTTTGTATATTAATTTACAAAATATCAATTAGTAATTGACACATTACATTTATTATCAATTAATTATTGAACCATGTTATTTTAATTAAAAGTAGGATTGCGTATAAGCCAACCCATCAACTTTGAGAAAAAAATTAATCCAAAATTACTCGGACCGTCCTCGAGTATATACGGTAATAAAAATTTGGGAAAAGGACCTAATTTCGTAAACTTTTGTTTATATATTCAAAAACTAAAATCACAATTATTTTCATTCATATGATTTTTAAAGTAAAAAATAGGTCAATAAAAAACTGTAAAAAACAAAATCACCTTCGACAGTAAATTGTTGATCCATTTTGTGAACGTCTTTTTCTGGATGTGCTCATGCTCGTCTGAATGAAATGAAAGATATATTTCCTCGCAAAATTATTTTCGTAAATAAATAAATAAACAAATCGGCTCATTTACTTCGGATTTGCCGACCTCTCGTTCGGATTAGCATAGATAATTTTCAAACACAATTTTTGTCAACTTTGCTTTGACTAGTGAAAATTTATGAGTTTTTTCCCCTTCAGGTTCTCTTGAAAAAGGATGATCTATTGACAAATACAATAGCCGAAACACAATGAAATATCCCTGAAATGCGTCAGCCAATGTCAATTTCACTATTTTAATTACTAAAAATAAAAGAATAGACTGAAAACAATTTAACACAAGTCGGTCACTGATGCGTGTCTGTACCCTTTAACAAGTCAGGCAACACTGATGGAAATCAACACTGTTCATGGGGAGAAACAATTACTTCGTTTCAAAACCAATGGGGGATGAGTTATCAATTAAAACAAAAAAAGAATATACAATTCATAATAAATTAAGTTTTGCAGAGAACTGGAAATATTATTTGTTTGTTTTTATTTCATTTTTTTGCCATGGGCTGATATAGACAGTACATGCGGAATATGTTGAGGGTTGGAATCAAGACCATGGAAAATGAATGTGAATAATTTCTACAAAGGTTGGCCACCGATATGCGTATTAACGGTTTATTGTGGAAGTATTTATAAAAATTGCAAAACTGAAGGTAGGGTTTAGGATGATACATTCCTATAGTTGGGATGTTGAGCTAGAAAAGTTAGAGAAACTTCCGTCAAAATGTTTAGCAATATTTTAGTATTTAATATAAAAAAAATGTTTGATTAAATTTTTATTATTTATTTACGTAAGCTATTTTCATGATTGGGCAGATGGGAGCATATAATGACAAAATGGTCATCTGACTATTGTTTTAATGTTTCTCTTGTTCAAATAATTGTTTAAAATCTTTTGAAATTAAAGAGTCGCCTAGCAACATACTTTAAGTAAAATAGACTGATAATTGACAATTTCAAGTAGAAAAAAAAATTCATTTTTTAATTGTTTATTATATCAGAAATACAAGATGAACATTTAATGGGAGTAAAAGTTCAAATACATTTTTATTTTAAGACGTCCCATTAAATGTTAGGATGGATGTTTGTACATTGCATAATTATTATTAATCGACAACATGACATTTTTATTCCAATGCTGGCTGGAAATTGATTTTTTTCTTCTATCGAATGATGCTTAATGTACCGAGTTTACCGCATTACACCAAACCCTCGACTTACATGGTAGATAGGGTTCATGAAAAATTGTGTCAAAAAATAGGTTCAAATAACCTTGATACTGTATTAAACGAATCCAACTAATATAAAGAAAAGTCATATATATGTGATCATAATTACCATCTAAATTGCAGCAAGCATTTAATGAAAAAACAGAGATTGGTTCTAAGTAAATTCATTTAATAAAAATATTAACACAAACATAAAATAATAATAACATTCCATGAGAAATAATAAAACAAAACTAAAATAAATGTTAATTACCAATATTTCGTAATAAATAAAAAAAATTCTATTATTTGGCAGAGCTTTCAAAATGTGTGATTTTTTTTCTCTTTGGTTGTGATATAATATCATAATCAGAGTCGGTATTGTCATTACGACTTCACCAGCTGAACTGAGTTTAAACGTGCGCGTTTAATGACTTAAAACTTACAGATTTTTAATCAAAAAAAGCCATGTAAATCGATGGATGGAAATATTTCCTATACTATATGAAGTTTATTTTTTGAATAAATTAAATTTATTGATTTGAATTTGTGTCTAATAGTCATGGTAACGGTAACTAAACGTGGGAGAATGCCAATTGGACATTTGATTTAATTGAAACAGAAAAAAATCATCTTTCTTTAATGTTCAATGATTAATTTTTGGAAAAATGTAGTTTTTTTCATTTCACAAGATAAAAATATTAAGCGGATTCAATGGAAATTAAATTAAATTTTATTTATCTTGTTTGATTTAATTAATTTTCGTTAATCTCACTGTGATCCGTTGTCAATGTTGATCAGAAAGTGATCAGATATTTACATTACAGCATCAATAATCTGTGAAAGTTGAAATATTTTCTCACTGAATTTTTGTTGTTTTTCTGAACTGATTTGCACATAACGTCAATGGCCATTAATATGTGTTCAAGTTGTCAACAAAAAAAAATGTCGACATTAGAAGTCAAGGTCACTCATTTATTTGTTATAAGTAAAGGGGTCAATAATCCAGTTATTTTTTGCATTCAAGATTTCTTTGAAGGATTCTTAATAAGTTCTTATAGAACCGAAAGAGAAACTTTCGAAAGATCTTCCGTGTAAAAAAAGATGTCTGCCTCTTGATCTTGTTTTATTCCAAAAAAAATCCCTTTGATTTAATGCAGTTTATCCGTAATTAATGGAAGTATCAATAACCCTTTGGTTGTGAGAATAAAATCAGCCCCAATCCGACTAAAGCTTGCATTTGTATATAAAATGAACTGCTTAGAAAACAATCAGGGAAACACAATATGAATGTTATTAAATGTCATTTTGAACTTTGAAATGACCTTTGACATTTAATTTTCCATAGAAGCTTTTTAGATTAGTGCAACACAACTTTTCTAGTTCTTTCACTTTTTTTTATAATTTTTCACCAATTTTCTGTAAAAATTTGTCAATCCTAGAAAACTCCTCAGTTTTTGTACGCAATTAGGTCTTTCATAATTTTTATGGCTTCAATTTTACTCTCATCAGTTTAAATTTGGCCTAAAAATTTTATTTCCTTTTTTCATAATTAAATAAATAAATATATAAATATTCTGCTGACAAATGGCAATTTAGGATTTGATTTTATCGTATTGTTTAAATGGGTTTTCATTGTTAATTTTTTTTATTTTAATTCAAAAATTGAAAAATTTTTATTAAACGGGTTTTTTTTTAGTAAAAAATCTCATTAATTAATATTTTGTTTATTCAGATTATTGGCGGTAATTTGTTTGTTTGAATCAAAAACATAACTGACGGGACAGAGATCACTGAAAAGACTTATTAAACATTTCTGACATTAAGTGACAATTCATAATAATACGTGGCACCGCTCAATTAACCTAAAAAAATTAATATTTTATAATAAATAGATTATTTTTTCTTAGACTTGTTCTATCAATTAAAACAACACAATTTAAAATTAATGCAATTAAAATATTTGGCTGCTTATGGCTAGTACAGAAGGACCAGTCAAATTTGGGTCATCCGTGAATATAATAAATAAATCTTTTTTAAACTAATATGTATAAAGGAAAAATCTTAAAATATTCAAAAAAATCTCGAGTTTTCAAACTTGTTTTATAAAAATTATTACAGTGAAACAATGAAATAATATAATTCGTAATAATATGATTCGTAAAAATGGATGAAAAAATGAGAATACTGTTTCAGAATTATCTAAGGTAGGAGTAAAAGAAAAATTGAAAAGCGAAAAGAAACTGACAAAAATCAATAAAATCGAACAATGAAACAAATAAGATCATTATATGTAAGTACAAATTTTAAAAAGGAAAACCAAAAACAAATTAAGAAATAAAATGCCTTATCTCGACAGCTTGCTCGATATAACAAAGAAATCAGAAGTTTATCTTGTGATTGAAAACAATAATGGAAAAGTGAGTGACAATACCAAATTTTTCGGCAAATGTTATTTGAAAACAAGCTATAAAAGCGGAGACGAAAATTAATTTGACACAAAAAAGTTATTAAAGAAAAAATTATAATAAAATTAGAGAAACAATTTTGGAATTGAATTATAGTTGAGAGTTAAGTGGTTGTGAATTCAGAGTTCATTGAACACGAGCTATTCCTCCTGAAGGGTTGCAATAAGCACGTGATAATTGTTGTTGCAATATTAAATTGTTAATCAATTGTCATGATCAATAAAAGTCTATATTGCCTGGAATTCGTTATTGTTGTCAACCAAAACAAACTTTGGAGTCAGTTCAATAATTGCTAGTGTTTTTTTTAACAGACAGTTCAAACATTATACAAATTCCACTGGGTGTTTTTGTTATTTTAATTTATATTTTTAAAGAATTGTATTTGTTTCATTTTTTACTTTTTTTCATTTTTACCTGAAACTAAAGGGCAGGGACGTAATCAGCGCAAGCTAGTGACTTGCACTTACTAGGAATTCCTCGTTCATGTGAAATAATTTCAATTCCCAATCCCTGATACGACAGTGTTTCAAGAGATTACCCGACTATTTCTAGTTAGGAAAACTTGTTAGTACTGCCATTGTAGCGCGCGTGCGGCCCCGGACATAGTGTCTTACCATAGGGACACCAAATTTCATAAGAAGGTATGTGTGTATCCAATAAAAATTTAAAGACGAATAAAATAATTAAAAATTGATGCAGTGAAAAGGAAAAAGTATTACAAAAATAGAAAGTAATAAATTAACTGTTCAAAAATATATTTTTTGGTAATGCCGAACCGGTCAGACACAGTGGCAGCTTATTGGATTGAGGCTTGATTAGAAACTTAAAATACCTAGAAGGCTTGCTAACAATAATTACAGTTTCAAGAACCGCGGTTTAGAAAGTGATCGGCGAATTTGGAGCAGTAACCAATGCCTAAATTCGTGTGATTTAGTCAATAATTGGCTTTCTACCAACTAATATAAAAGCAAAGGCGAGCGAAAAAATAGTGAGAAACAAAAATAAAGATAAGTCGGAAATTGAAAAGCTAGAGAAATCGATATTTTCCCCAAAGCATCAACCGTTCGAATAGGAAAAAAATTCTAATATAACTGTCATAAATTAATGTTGTCATTTTTATGTAAGTAAAATTGTAAAATAAATATCAGTACTCAATTTGACTTCTTTCAAACAATTGCAACAATTATTGAATTTGTAAATGTTACAATACCTTAAATATTATAAAATACTATATGGTAACGGTAACTACACTTGGGAAAGCATGACTTCAAAATTAACAATTAGAAATTAATATCTTTATCATACGAGTAAATTATGCTAATGTAGTATTATAATTACAATGGAACTTATTAGGAAATTATCCATTTCTTCATAGGTTGCAATAGAAGCGTGTCATAATAAATAAAATATTTACATTTATTCTAACTTATCCTTGATTAAATATATTTCGTTATTTTAAACCTCCAAGCATTCTTTTCTTTTTCAATTGAATTTCTAATTGAAAATGTTCGACCAAGTTACTAATGAAAAAAATTACATTTCATCTGTTTAAAGATGATATTGAGCACAAACGTATGAAAATTGTGTATATGAATTTATTATTAAACAAAATATAATTGTCAGAGTAATTATAAAAAGGATATATTTAAACAAATAATCAATAACCTTGGAATTGAATAATAGATAAAATGTTTATAAAAATTTTTATTTAAAAATACTCATAACACTTAATAATTAAACAACAAAATAACATTAAAGTTATTTATGTTTAAAATTATTTAAAACGTCAAATAAATTTTAATTAAATTAAAAATTCTTACTTTTGTTATAGAAAACAGAGCATTCCATGAAATATTTGAGCTAATATCAAATTGATCAGTTGAACAATTAAATGTTAATTATTATTAGCGTCAAATGTTGATCAGTAATTCATTAATATTCTACTCATCTTAAATGGTAATTATTTATTGTTGCACTTGATAATGCACACTTGGCCAGTGGTGCACCGGTTGATTTTTCTCTTTTTTGTGTTTGACAGTCGAGCACTGCAACAAATTTAGCTACCGAAATAAATTTTAAACATTATAAACAAAATTTTTGCTAGGTTGAATCTTATAGCATGAAGTTTATGTAGATTGTAGCCATTGCAAGCATGGCAAATATGGTTAAATTTATAATAACTCTTAGGTGAAATCAAAGGCGAAAGTACTGTTAGGATTGTTTAAAGGGGCGTAATGTGAGATGAAAGTGCACGGTAAAAAGAACTTGCATCAATGAAAAGGACAAAAAAATTGAACATGTTAAATTAATAAATAAATACAAATAACAAATGAAATATTGGCATGTTGTGTAGGAAACAGGTATGCATGGATAACAAATAAAGAGTGGAATGCAAATATGCTGATATAAAATCAATCAGATTTCTCAGAAAAATATATTCAAAAAATAAAAATTAATTAATTATTTATTAGTAATGTGGAAAACCCAAGCCTGAAAAGATAATGAGATTGAAAAATTAGTAGAATGGCTGCTCAATTTTTGTTATGAAAACAAATTATATTTTCCTTGAGACTTTATTTTGTTATTCAAATTCAAAAGAAACTAGTATAAAAACGAGATAGTTTTGAAAATAGCCAGTTGGCCGAAGAAAGAACTTATCCAAAAAGAGGTTATTAAATAGTGAGTGCAACTTTATAATTGCAAAATCAAATCGATTTGCATAAAACATAGACCCCTAGAGAAAAGTACAGATAAAAAAGATTGCATTAAAGTGCTGAATTCAGGTGTTGGGTGAATATTGATTATTAAGTACTATATAGAAAAAGATATAATGCAAGAAAATATGTAGGTTAAAGAAAATTTCAATGAAATAATTAGAATCAAATATAATTTTCATATCTATAATGTCTCTCATGGAAACACGATAGCAATACTAAGCCGGGAACATATTAAAAAAGATATAACGAAGGACTTTAATGAATTTTAAAAACTTATCTGACAAAAATAATTTTCAAAAAAACAAAAAAGCAAGATTTCATAAGCAAATGAAAACAATAACAAATGTATATTACGCAAAAGATCGCCACCCGCCAAAATCGATATATGCCAAAAACTCGTTCAAAACAAGAACATAAAATCAATATTTTTGAATCTATTTACAGAAAAAATGATTTCAATCAATAATTCATAGAAATAATTTCATTTTTGACTGATTTCGATTTTCTTTTTTTCAATTTTGTCATTTTCAATTTCGTCGCGTTCAATTTCGGTTCCGCCTGCTCATCACTGACTGAGGTTCTCCTCAGTCGGCTTTTGATATTGTCCGTCAAAGATTCCGCTGACTTTCTCGCAAGTTTCTTTTCTTTTTTCGAAATTTTCAATGAATTTTTCAGATTCTTTTCAATCCGAGAATTTCGATTTTTCCGTTTTCTCAGATCGGGAATTGATAATAAATTGTTTGCCTCGTTGGTAACGGTATCGACAGCGGAACCGTTCATTGGACAGTCCATCACTTCCATCGATGACACCCGATCGGAAATTGAGTGGAGAGCAGCCGACACGCTGCCCAACAGTTTTTTCTTTTCCCGGTAATTTAGTGTGCGGCCGGTCGATATTTCCTGGAGCCAAAACTCCATCCGTTCCTGGGTCATGCTGGAGTCGCCCGGGAGATATCCATGATCTCTAGAATCGATAATCGGGTAAATCCGGTCAGTATTGATCATGATTATATGAGGAAACAACGCAAGGCCCCCTAATTTACCAGGCAACCAATAGAAAACTTGGAAATATTCCAATTGATTATGATTGGGCAATTTGAAAAATATCAAGATTATAATCAATATTTGTCCTATCGGTGTTAAACGGAACCCAAATTAATGATCAGCCAATCAAATTCCTCCTAATGCGCTCCAATCAATTAAATTTCACATTGTTAAACTCCGGGACCAAAAAGCGGCACATATTCACCCGAAAAGGGACGGGAGGTGTCAAATGATTGGGTAACGAGAAATATCTATCCAAATCGCTACTCACATGAAATTTTTCAATTTCTTTCTCAACTTCTTCCTCATATACGGCGGCAATTTGTCAAGATTTGACGTTTCGTCCGGAAACAATTTTTTCAGCAGTTCTGTGGTGATTCCCGGTAGCTTTGTCGGTACCTTAGCAACTAGTCGGTTCTGGGATTGAGGAGTCGAGCTGTTAATGAGAATCATTTTCGGTTGATGATGTTTAAACTGGGTCTCAGATTTCGTTTCCTTGACAATTGGGCTCAGCATAATGAATCCGTCACCAAATTGAGAATTTTTCATTTCGCTTTCCGATAAATCGGTCTCATTTCTCTCAGAATCCTTGACAATAGTTGTAACGTCCATGTTTTCTATGAATGATGGGATTTCGTTTTCGCTAGTCGACGATATCTCATTGAGAGTCGGCTTTATTTTAGTTGAATATTTGATTCCTGCTTTTTGATAAATATCGAATTCATCATATTTTATAATTTCCATAATTGGGGGAGGCCCAACAAAATGAGAATTCATTCGATTTCGCTGACATTGCTCGGTAAAATGGCCGGATTTGGCGCAATTAGCACAAACTACTGTCGACTTGTTTTGACTTGAAAACTTCTTGAAAATCGGCGGCCCGGGAGAAAGAGTATATTTATATTGCCGCCAAAGGTCAGGACAAATCTAAAAATTTCTTATTAACTAAGAAACATCTTTTAATCAATAAATTGAATCAATAAATTAATTGAATAAATTAATTCAAAAATTAATTAAACTAAAAAATGATTAATTACCAGCTCTGAATGACCACGTTGACCACATCGTTTACATCCTAAACTGAGGAATTTTTTCGTTGACTGACAAGATTTTGTACGATGGTCAATGTTAAAACAGGTAAAGCAAATGATTGAGTCACACTTTTTATTATTATGACCCTCTTTTCCACATGAGATACACGCGGGTCCAGTTCTTACACACTGTTCATCAGTGTGGCCTTTTTTAGTACAAATTCCACAAACAGATTTATTATTATTTTCATAGTATCTACTACTAAATCTACTTTTTGATGTCGGAATATCATAATCAACTGCCCAATTAATATCCGTTGATTTAACATCGAAAAACCGATCTTCAACAGTATTAAAGCTCTCTTGTTCGTTACTAGGAACCGTAATAGTCGGGTTAACAGAAACAATATTTAGCATTAGCGAAGAAGTATCTGAGCTTAAAACACTATGAATTGCTTTGTAATCACTTTCATCAGAACTTGAACCGATGCATAAAACATTATCAACATTAGAGCATTTTATAATTTGGACACTTTGACTACTGTCAGAATCGGAATCGGATGTATTTATAGAATCAATCGTTGAATCGCTTGAATTTAATAAATTAATAGCTACATCTTCATTATCTGAAATTGACTTGGACTCATTATTTTCACTATTGCTCATACTGTTTATTGCAAGTGTAACTTTTTCTTCTTCTAAGTTAGATGCATCTTTGACAATTCTTGGACAATCGTCATAATATAATAAACTATAGGCTTGCTGTTCCAAATCAGTGTCTATATCATCGCTATCATGCCAAGAATTAGGACTATTTACCATTTAAAAATTTAATATTTAATTAAAAAAAATTATATAATATTATTTAAACAAAGATTTTTAATTTGAATATCGTTAAGTATAAATTTAGGGGTATTCAAAACTTTCCACAAAAAATTCTCTGAAATCAGCCAAAATAAATATTACCTAGAATTATGAAAATCGATAGAATCAAAAATTTTTAAATATTTACATTTTTTAAAATTTTCAAGCTAATAATAATTTAACATTTTAAGAAAATTAATCAGTTTACTTTTTAACTTGAAATGTAAAGTATCAATATTTTATAGAAATAGATAATACATGCAATGGGCCCAGTTCAGTAGCGAATCAAGTCAAATGGGGTCTCTGAGCGGTAAAAGTAACGGGGCCCTGAAAATCCATTAAAAAAATAAAAAATGTTTTCTAAATCAATTTCTTGGTTAACCCGCAAACGATGAAAATAAAAATCAACGATTTTGTTCATTTTGGACAAAAATGTCCAAGTACACAAAAATGACAGAATACCAACAAAATAAAGCTATAATTTATGAGCAATTCTTACAAATGTTGTGTAAATGTTCTTTGTTCATAAATCTGTTACATTTAACACATGTGACAGTGCACCGTTTTCGATCAATACACATGTAGCAGTCACCACGCATTCATGGAGTCGACGATAGAGAGTCGGCAGCAGCAGTCCTTCTTCTGTCTTCTACATACGCACTTATTAAACTGTTACCAAGTTCAATCAGGAATAGCCTTCGTCTATGTGACTTGTTCGCATTCCATTGAGGCTCCACAAGATAGTGCAAGGCAAATGCATTGAATGCTGAGATGTCTAATATATTACAAAAGAATGCCACATGCCATCTTCGACATTTAAACTTTGTAGTATATGTTGCAACTCTTTCGTCCATTGCGTCAAATCCACCTTTTGTAGCATTATAAAAGAGAAGTACGTCCGGTTTATGCTTTGATCAGATATATCCAGTTATTTTGTTATGGGCAGTAGATAAGATATTGACAACTTTGTTCTTTTTAGCAACATAACTAATCAACAAGGCTTTATCTCTACGATCTGCTGTACTTGTTGTTATCAATTCAATAGTTGAAAAAACTTCACGCCCCTGGTACCTCGTCAAATGCTTTGGTATGTCACACCTCGATGCACGAATAGTGCCTACCATGGTGATACCATTTTGGAACAATCGCTTTGATAAATTCAATGATGTGAAAAAGTTGTCACGCGTTACATTTCTTCCACTACCATATAGTCCCTGCAACATATCCATTGTTATATACTCACCGTATGACACTTGCATATCCCGATCATCTTCTTTTCCCATATAAAAACGTAGATTCCAGCAATAATAGTTTTGTGAGTCACAAACAGCCCAAAATTTCAAGCCGTATTTGGATGGTTTAGAGGGCATATATTGAACAAATTTGCAACGTCCACGGTATGGATAAAGTTGCTCGTCTATAGTGACAGATTCACTGGGCATATAACACTTTTGGCTATTTTCAACAAAATTATCGATCAGCAATCTAACAGCCGCCAATTTATCACATAACAGCCTTCCTTTTCTTGTGTCGCGATTATCAAACCGCAGAATACGTCGGATAAGTTTAAATCAATTGAGAGACATAGTATTCCGGAAGATAAAACGTCCATGTTCATCTGACCACAATTCATCTATACTTTCTCCAGCAGCACGATATACTCCTTGAAGAATGAGAATGCCAAAAAAGGCATTCAACTCATTTAACGAGAGCGCTGTAAATTGGTTGTTATACAACTTTGATCCTTCTC
The DNA here is from genome assembly GCA_022537955.1 of Schmidtea mediterranea. NCBI lineage: Eukaryota > Metazoa > Platyhelminthes > Tricladida > Dugesiidae > Schmidtea > Schmidtea mediterranea. Next base: position 42,341,069 of record CM039682.1, read on the forward strand.
GATTTGTCTCAATCAAAATTGTTTCCATTGTTGCTAAAAGTCAAAAGAATACTATAACTTTTATTTAGTGTACATAATAAATTGAGTTACATTTTATGAATAGAAGATTAAAGCAGTCTAACACGGAATTTTCCCCAATCCTTTGAGTAGCTCAACGGGTTATACCGGGGGATGGGCGGAGAATGTTTGCTGCGTTTACTCGACCTGACATGCCTTCATTAGGTGTAACCCATACATTTCCATTAGAATCGGTGAATCTATTGATATCATCTTGTTCATGACGATCGGCTGGATTGATTTCAACTTGTAGATTGTCAGCATCCTCACTTTCAGTATCGTCATAAGACAGCTGTTCTTCGTCATTACTTTTGATTTCACTTACATCGTCAGCTTCCAGCACAACTTCATTATCACTACTGCTACTAGAACTTTCTCCTAGGATAGCACGTAGAGAAAATGCTTTTTCCCGCTCGTGTATGAGAACTCATGTCAATTGTGATATGTTTATGTAGTAGCAAACCCTCTACCCTACTAGTATAAATGTTGTATTCTAACACGACACTCACACACTTATAATGAGAGTATGACAAAGTGCAGACAAACGCATGAGCAAATACAGGTGAGAAAGATCGTGAGAGAATATTATTATGTGAGACATTCATTGGTTCCAATATCAATTGTAAATTGTAAGTGTCACGTGCATTATTACTTGATACCTGAAATGAGGTATTCTAAGTGCGTCTGTGTGTGGGGGATGAGTAGAGAGAGACAGACAGAGTACCAATGTCATGAGTGTAAAATGGTATAGTCTGCCTACTTCACAAAATAGACTAGAGCGAATAAGCTAACTAATATGAATGCAGAACTGTTTTGAAGATGTTGGTGAGACGGATACTACATTAAATTTCTCTTGTGTGTAGGCTAAAGCAACTTATGGTCAGAGAATGGTTAATGGAAGACCATTCCTGCCAAAGCAGAGATGGAGAGATATGTAATCAATGAACTCTATTGTAAGAACTCCATCCGCCATCATGTGATAAACATATCATAGTGTCAGCCAGTCACAATAATTGTTTAAAAAAGTCTGATAACCTTCCTTTTAACGCCAGTATTTGTTGAAATGAGTTAACGCCTATGCCAGAAAATATGACATGAATTGTCAACTGAAAAAGCTAAAAACTAATACACAATGAATTTTGGACAAAAATGTCCATTTTTTCTCAAAACAGAATAACTTGTCATAACTTTTTTATTTTAGTAGTTATGAATGTCTGCTAGTTTTACTTGAATAAAGCATAAAAAGATTGACAAAGTCATAGATTCACAAAGCAGGGTGTTTTTCAGTTTCCAAGAAAACATCACTAAAAAAACAAAATGGACATTTTTGTCCAAAAAATCGTTTGCGGGTTAATTATCATACAGTTGGAGTTATAATATCATTGTTCCTTATTAGGAAATCGAAGTAATAAAAGAGGTAATATTATGTGATTTCGCGATATTACTTTATAGGTAGAATTTTTTGATAAGGAAAGTATAATTTTTTATAAAACATATAAAGTTTTTTTGTTTTTAATCCGGTTGTTGATTGTTTTTTATTAATATTTTATATAATATTTTAATTTTATTTCGTTATTTGAGAGTAAACAATTACAATTTTCAAAAAATATATAATGAAATAAAAAGCGATATATAATATTTTGAAAAAATGCACAAAACGTTCGTTGTCAGTATGGATAACAAAACCACGGGAAAACGTGTTGTCTATCTACCGATGAAAACCGTTCATAGAAAATATAAATGCAAAGCCGTAAAATAAAAAAAACCCAATAAACTCACATTAGATGTTGCTAAAAAAACAAAACAAATCACAGAAAAAATAAAACATTTTTACTGTTTGTTAAATATTACGTTTTTAACGTTGAACACAATTGTTTTACAGCAATGTTTAAGAAAAAACAATGTTTAACCCAAAGTTCTGTTGTTTGACCGAAGTATATTCAATTGTGATTAAATAAATAGTTATTTTGTTTGGATTCTACTGATTTTCACCGAAAACGAGAAGCCAGATCGAAAAATAATTCTAACCGACATTTATTTATTATCCTAACAATTTGTACGAACCAAATTGAGCCTATTCTCATCAAACTTTTTCCTCTAATGTATTCATCTGATGTAAATAAAATTATTATTTTATTAATTACTAAGGCTCTAATACCAGTTTTCACCAAATTTAATTTAGGTTCATTTGTATTTCATCTCTTGACAGGTCAATGACTGTCAAACCTTGACATCTACTAGTCCAGGAGTGAGCAACCTTTTTAACCCACGGGCCAATTTAAATTTTAAAATTTTGTGGCGCGCCGCACTCATTAATAATTTACAAAGCTTTATATATACTAATAAACATTATAATATAAAAATACAAAAAATTGCTTGGCGGGCCACAAAAAAATTTTTGCGGGCAGCGGGTTGCTCATCCCTGTACTAGCCTGATTATGAGCTTTAATTAATGAATTTATAATTCTGACTCATTATCAATTTGAAAGTATCAAATTCGTCTTCCTCATATCATTTGCTGCCAACTCATACTCAAACACTCCCTGCAAGAAGTGGCGTAGTGAAGAAGCGTGGGACCAGGGCTTTAGGCGGCAAAAATTAAATTTGAATTTTTTATATATATTGCAGTTATTGAGAATGCAATATTGGCGTAAAGAGTAGAAATATAGAGCCACCGAGTAGTTTTACAAAAGCTTCTTCTGAATTTTCTTGTCAAGTTTGAGTCTGCACATTGACATAAACTTAACTGTTCGATCTATGAAATACAATTAATTGTCTGTAACTGAAATTTTATAGCTTTTTTACATTTTTTATATAAATCATAGGGCGGCGTTTAATCATAGTGATCATAGGTGCCACTTGACATTGCTACGCCGCCACCCCTTAGAAATATTGATTTTCCGTATTTTCTATTAATTTTTTGAATTTGTCTTTTAACTGATTTTTGTACACAATTTTAGTGTAATTAATTTTCTTATCCTCATCACTCTACATAACTCCAACAATGATAACCACAATTTTTATCAAAACTCTATATTTTCTATTTCTGATAACATTCATTACACTTATACCACACTAACAAACATTCAATTATCAAGTGGGGGTCCTGAGAGATGTTTTATGTAGGGTACAAAAGCCAATTTGTAGGTGACTGATTGTACTTGTTTTAACATTTCACCAAAAAAATTTATCAAGAAAAAATAAAATGTTTTTCATTTTTACCTATAAAACTATATCCAACACAGAAAATTAAATTATTAAAAAATATACAAAATTAAATAAACAAAAGTTTGTTTAATTAAGTTGTATTCTGTTTAATTTAGTGGCGAATGATTTTTAATTTAATTTTATTATTTTATCATACTTTCATTTTGAATTTTTATTCAATTATATTTCTGGGAATTTGTTCAGTATTTTACATTATTAGTCCCAATTTATTTAAATGTGCTACGAAAGCAATTTTACAGGGATTTGTTAGCCATTTTATGTTTAATTTGATACAACTTATGATCTTGTATTTGGTCCTTTTAAACATTATGAAAGCTCTGAAATTTGATTTTTATCATTAAATTTTATATTTTATGACAAATTTATATTAAGTTACTGCAATAAAATTTGATTTAAATGCTTCAATGAATTACCTGAATAGTTTCATTTTTATAATGGAAGTCATTTTTGTAACAATTGAGTTCCCAATTATATACCAATTACTTTTGTCTTTGAAATCATTTTTTTTTAGAAAAATTTAATATAATCTATTTATAAGTTAATGCATCGCGGTCGATGTGAAATCTGACCAATGAAAATTAGATGGTTTTGATTGGACGATCGCACTTTTGTATTTATAAACTTAGATTTTAGCCAATGAATATGCACAAAATAATCCATTCTAAAAATAAGCTTGTATAATTCATTGTAAAAAAATATTCTATTTGATTTGGAAAAGGATTTCAGTTTTATTACGTTAAATGTTATTTTGGAAAAATTAGTAAATTTTAATAACGATAATTGCGATATCAAATTCTAATTCTCGAAAATTTATAGACCCACTAGTAAAACTTAGCATTCTGCATGTTATACGCGAGATGGTAGGACAGTTTGGTAAAATGAATTGTCACTTTATTTAGTCAGTGCAAGCGAGATGATTTGGTAACATATTTGAATATGTTACACACACAACATTCTGTCTTTCTCTTACACTTTCTGATAACCCTATTTGATTGGTTAAAAAATTTCATTCCAAGACTTCCGCTTGAGTTAGCATGAACCAGAATCCGTATGTTGCACTGTCTATCCTGCCTGTCCAAATAATAAACCAGGCTACCACAAAAAGCTTGTTTACTTACATATGATTCAACGCACATCTCTCCCGATGCACGAAGGTTATAATTCCATATCACACACCTTGATATGATTATGCTGGAAGCTATTGGCACCGTCATCCAATGACTTGTATCATATGACCATTTATATTCTTCATAAAGAGCCTCTAATTCATATAACAACAAACATGTGTAAATCACCAGGAAAACAGATTTTACAAACCAAAATGAAATTTTCAATAAAAGTCAACTCTTAAAAATCATCTATCAATGTCCCCATATTATCACCAGGGCCGGATTAACATATTCAGGCTCCCTAAACACTTACCAAGTATGGTGACCGAAAAGTCAACCAAATCCAGGTAAGTGCAAGTTGCGCAAAATTAATATTTAGTACAATGTTATATGTACATGCTTTAATCTATACATCGGCTTAAACAATTTACAAAAGAATATTAATATGGTTAATAATAATAATAAAGCCTAGAGTTAGAAGTTAGCGCCTAGAGCTGTAAACCTTAATCATAGGTTAAATTAAATAAGTAACTCTATGGCTGCACAACATAGACCGTGGACGTGGACTTTTTAGCTAATTAATATGACTCATTTATTTAAAATGAACATCACGCTAGTTCATTCAGTAATTGCAAAAAAATTGTAGCAGCTAGTCGTGGTGTTCTAAGCGCGTGCTTAGTGTGCTTATCAGTTAATCCTGTACTGATCATCACCTAGTGCCTCAAACGGTATATCTATAAACAGTGTATGATGATTATTCTGTTAATGAATTATAATCCATTGCTACGTTATGGGTTGCTGCTAATAACAATGCGACTCCATTTAAAGTATCCATTGACTTGCTCTACGTTTCTCGTGATAAATATTCATCATTACCAACTGTAACCACATCAATTTATGACTCTGATCTTGATACCTTAAAACCTAATCAACCCATACTAATGTTTACGCCAACTATGTTTGGTTCACTAAAACGGATGTCTAAAACACTCTGTACAAATCTCGCAAATGAATGGAACATTCCTCCATAATTAATCGTTTTAAAAGAAATTTTATTAGAGACAAAAATAGAAATTTTTCGATTGTTTGTTTATATAAGCATTTGAGAATTTAATTTGCAGTCCCCTCTAGCAAAGTCGCTATATAGCTTTATTAAAAAGTTTATTTGTGAGGCATGCTTATTAATATTGCGACTATAAGTGTAATAAAATAATAAACGATAAATTGCGAATTTTATTATTAATAATATTAATTATATTTGAAATAAATTGTGTGAGAGATGATATAGTTTATGATATTATGTTGATGTCAATCCCCATCACACTGTCACTCACTTATAGCGTATCATATCATCCCCCCCCTTACTCCTTCATACTCATCACAGTTTTGCAAAGCCAACTTCTTATCTTCCATTGTAAGAATTTAAAGTCGACATAAAATATCTAAAATCTGCCAGTTGTTCAATTGACAATTCAAACTGCGGTTTTAATTTTCGACGACTTTGGTATTTTCTGAAACATGACTGAATTGATATAAATACTATATAATATAAATAAATTATTTACTTATTTTTCAATATTTAATTTTTAATTTATTTGACAATAGATTTAATATTAATAATCCTTACATTCATAAAATCTTAAAATCGAAATTTTATAAATTCTATATTTTAGTTTTCATAATTTTTTGTTTAAATTTAGTGGAATAATGTTATTTTTATATCGACTTATTCTTAAACAAAAATTTAGGACAAATAAAATAATATTTTAATATGGTCATAAAAATTTTAATATTGAATAGTATTTTAATAAAATAATATATTTGATCATTATTTAGTAATAATGATATTTTATAATTTCAACCGAAAAGCTTATATTTTACTCTTTGAAGTGATGGAGTTTCTATTTTAGAATTTTCAACTACATCTCTATCACAGAGCTAAAATCCTGTCAACCCTTTCAAGGGCCAGAAGGACTTATGAAATGATATTTTTTTATTTTGACAGGTGACATGTGATTATTGTTGCTTTCAAAAAATAACCAAAAATACATTCCAGATTACGGTATTGTTGATAAAAATGTTCAAATCATTTAGGTTTGCATATGGCGTCAGGATTTGATGTTGAGGGCCACGCGCGTAACAAGACTGTATTGTGACATACGCAAGGCAGCCTTTTCCTCACATCTTTTACCGAGTGAAAATCTGTCGGTTTTGACATTGCGATTCTCAATAACTCGGGAGAAATAAAATTCAAAATAAAAACTCTAATGACTTGCAATCATTCATGAAATAAATTTATTTTTAACAAAAAAATTAAATTTTTATTTTCTTACGCATGCACTAACGAGTTGTTTTTTTACTGTGACGAATTTTAAATATTCATAATTGAGATTCCCTTTGATAACTCTGATCTTCTTGAATGTATAAGGTTGGTAGTGAGGCCTACATTGACAAGGTTGGCTACATTGACATTTCTTTATTGAAAGGTAAACTGGAGGGTCGAGGCAAGGTTCAATTACAATATTGCCTTCCGTTATGCACCCATTATCTTCTTTGCTGAACTCAACTTCAATGGTTTGTTGTACGTTTACCATACGGAACGAATCGGGTTGTTTAAAATGATATTGCTTTGAAAGCGATTCTATCGTATTGAAGATACGCATCCATGACCAGCTTGGTAAGCAATCCTCAGTGGAAATGCTGCTGATGGAAATTACCTTTATTATCACTAACATGAAAATCATTTTCGAAATTTTGTGTCTTCTTCTTTTAATTGTTATAATTATTATATAAATAAAATTCTCATTTTTATTCAAAGTTTATATAGTGATTTGATTTTATTTTTAGCAAGTGAAAATTATAGCGAGAACTTGCTATTATTATGCTGTACCGACTGAGCACGTTCAGATGGTAATCAGAGCGTTTTTATCAACAATCCAGACCTTTGTAAGGTTTGAACAATAAATTCTCATAAAATACGAAAAAAGTTGGCGATTCAAAGGAAAATGTTCTAAAAATATACATTTGCCATCGGTATATGTAAAAAGAATAAAAAAAGAAAAAAAAAAGAAAAAAAAGAAAAAAAGTGAAAAGCAATCTTTACACCATCGATCTATATTTTTGTTTTAACTTGTTCATTGTTGAAAATAGAAAATAAAAATAAAAATTGAACCTGATAAAATATTTTCCTGAAAAAACTTCAACATTAATTTATTATTATCATTTTTTTCGATTGAAATTGTTTGTTATTCAGCGTGAGGAATTTTTTAGCCACCCAAAAAATATTTTATGATCTTGTGATAAACAAAAACAATTTATTTTTGACTAGTGATAAAATATTACAAATTTAAAATTTTACTGAAAATTTTCCTAAATGAATTATGATTTAATTTTATTATCTAAAATTAATTAACAGTTAATTAAAACAAATAATATTTTAATTTAGAAATTTATAACAATGACGATTAATACTGTTTTCCAATCTGAAAATAAAATTTCAAAATTTTTCATTTGTTTCTATTTTAGTTCTCAGTTAAAAATAGAATGAGTTATAAATTGAGCAAAACATTCAGTTTTATCAATTAAAACAAATGAAGCACATTTTCAGATCACTAATAATTGTCTCACTCATCACGGCTACAATAGCAAAAGAATTTTGTCTTCAAATTCGAACATGGCCGGAAATTTTCAGTTTCGTAAATCAGTTGTTGAAGGGGAAAAAATTCACCAATTCCGTTTATGTTAAGTATGTAAATGGGAGTCAAATTATTCAATTAAATCCTGACCCCCCTTCAGAGAAATGCAAAACAACATTTGTATTGGGAATATATCCTTGTTATGAGCCGCCGGCTCTTTTGTCCATTGAAAACTGTGATCCGGATTGTGAAATCCAAGAAGAAGTTTTTCGTTTTCGGGAGGTCGTCGTAGAATCGTCTCCGTTCTTCAAATATATTAAGGAACATCAAATAAATATGACCAAAATAACTCGGTGCTATTGAAATATCAGAAACAGGCTCACAGAACTCGCAAATTTGAAAAAGGCATTTACTTTTTTACTTTTATTTTTTTTGATGAAAATAAATTATATTTTTTAATTAATTAAAAATGATTAAATAATTAATTAGAAAAATAGAAAATAAATAAAATAGAAAACTTACTTAGCACTTCTGCTGATAAATAAATCGATATTCTTTCACATCAGTCAATATTAGCATTTCTATTTTTGGAAGTGCATAGAAAGGTTTGGCTTGGACCAATCGCAGGGTCGAAGGTGATGTTTGTCACTTAATTATAATATTATTTACTGTGCTACACAATTATTTTGATCCGATATCAAACGCTAGAAAGCAAAATTATGTATAAATTTATTCAACTCGCAATACGTTTATTTTGACGCCAAATCTTCCAATGCCAAACGAGCTTTTTTGCATGATATAAAATTATTATCCGTTTTTTACCAATATTTTTCTCTTAATATTGAAGAAATAATAATTACCCTTTTCGGATTTCCAATGCAAAAAATTTAGAAACCCGCGCAACCAGTCCCGTTCATGGCGGGGGTGCAGAAGATGCCCCTGCACATGAGCAACCAAGTCGAAGGGCAGCCACCGACCAACTATTATTATATTAAAAAAATAAAATTTTAAAAAATAATTGATTTTAATTTGGAGTACTAAACTGTAAAAAAAATTTAACTTGATCAAATTAAGTCGAAAACAAGTTTTCATAAAAACATCTGCTAATTTTTTAAATTTAATTCCCAATTTACTTATATATATATATAAATTCCATGACAAAACTTTAAATTTTGCTATTAAATATATTCATGTATGCCATGAATTTTCAACATTAACTGGCAATTCAAACTAAAACAATAAATTAATAGGGGCAGCAATATTGTTTTTGCACCTGAGCGGCCAGCAACGCAGGTACGGAACTGCGCAGAAGATATAGAAAAACAAATTCTAGCAACCAAAATAATAAAAGTATTAAATCATTCATATATAAGACCGCCTTTTCTACTAAACACAGTGGGCTCTGTGTTTGAAGCCCACGAATTTTTAGAGGTCTACAAATCCTTGTTAAGGATAAATTTATTTATTTTAAAAATTTTTTCTTTATTCAGTTTCTCATATCAAAACTTCAGTTTTCTTTTGTATTTACCAACCATAATTTAATTGATTTTATCAAATTAATTTAAAGCAATTGCCATTCTTTCTGACGAACGATAAGGAAACAGGAAATACTACAATCTGTACCGAATTAACCAATAAAGACACTAAGCATGTGCATATGGCACCACAACGAGCTACTAAAATTGTTTTGCAATTACTAAATTACTGCATGAACTACCTTGTAACCATACAGTTATTTACTTAGGCTTTAATTAATTATTTTTAACCATAGTAATATTCTTTTGTAAATTGTTTAAGCCGATGTATAGATTATAGTATGCGCATATAATATTGTACTAAATATTAATTTTGCACAACCTGCACTTAACCGGATTTGGTTGGCTGTTCGGGCACCATATTCGGTAAGTGCTTATTGCCCCTGAATATGTTAACTCAGCCCTGATGGCAATCAACATTACAAAACATTAATTGAGATTTAAAATCAAAACTGACTGCGTTCATGAATCATAATTAAACATAGCACCAAGAAATGATATCATTACTTGAATGTGTGTTTAATAAAGTAAAATAAATATTTTTAATATTTTCCCTCGTTTGATAATTTCTAATTTCATTGCAGTCATTTTGAATTATAATTATCAATTAATTATATATACGTTCAAATCATTGACGGACAGAATTTCCATAGATTAATTATTCGTGCGTTAATGTAATGCATTATTACTATAAAAATTGAAAATAAAATTTGTTTTTTGTAAATGAATTAAACAAAGTATTTTTTGTATTACAAAAGGTTCGATACCACATTTGTTTCTGATTAACAGGAAAGCTCGTACATAACGGTAAAAAAACAGTAAACGTTCGTACACACTTGCCGACTTTATCCCTCAACGATTCGACATAATTTGGATACATTTCACCAATAATTATAAATATCACGTTTTTCTGTTAAATAAAAATAACAATTAATTATAAAACTTAAAAACGTAATTTACGGGCGCCAAAAATTTTGGGCCCAAGGCATGTGTCTAAGTTGCCTAGGCCTTAGTCCGCCCCTGTTCAAACACAATTAAAAGATTTAAAATTTTGGACTGTTAACCAATTATTATTATTATTATTATTATTATTATTATTATTATTATTATTATTATTATTATTATTATTATTATTATTATTATTATTATTATTATTATTATTATTATTATTATTATTATTATTATTAATAATATTAATATTATTATTATTATTATTACTAGTTATTATATGCATTATATATATAATCAATAATTTAATTAAAATTAATAAAATAATTTCTATTATATAAATGGTTTACGAATTAGACAATTATTCCGAAGGAAATTCTAGGGAAAATTTATTTATGAATAATTATTATATGGACGATTTTTTTTCTATTTTCCATGCTGTTTATAATCGGAGTTATTTGTTATTTTTTGCTTTTATTGGGACTTTGTTCGTTCTTTATTGGAATTTTGTTGCATTTTTAATAATTATGGTGATTATTTTCGTCTCCATCGCAATTCTGACGATGATTGCCGGAATGCAAATCACTAGCAAGGCGGCCATGTTCCAGAATCTGGCGGGCTTCCTCGACGACAACAATGCTACACAAAGCTATTATTACTTATAAATTAAATTAAATTAAATTAAGTTTCATTGATTTAATTACATCTGTTAGTTAAATTGTATAATTTAATGATACTATTAAAAGATTTGTTTTGTGAATTTAAATATCTCAACCAATATTGTTGGTAATCGAATTTAAAGGGATATGGGAGGGGGGTAGTCTTTGTCTTTCGGATAATTGAGCTTCAATCATAGTACTTAGAGGAGAACGGTGTACAATTCATTCTTTGAACAATTTCAATGTTATGGAATGATACATAATAAAACTTCATAAAAGCTTCTCCATGCTTAGTGCCAATGTTTTGAATAAATCAAGTTTATATAATTTGAATAATTTTCATTTATCGTTTAAACAAGTAAAGAAAGGATTTTTGTTTAATTTTCAATTTAGACATCAATAGTTGGTAACCAAATTCATCCCCCCCCCTTAATCAGGAATCCAAGTATCAAAATATTCGTTTTCCATTTATAAATTTTAATGGAAATTAGAAGATAATTTTTTAAAAAGGCTAAAAAATATATATGTCATTTATTTAATTATTTTGTTAATTTGAGGTTTGTTTATTTTTATAATTTATAAAATCAAATTTTAATTATACTCCGAAAAATTTTATTTATTTAAATAATTAAGATTTTTACTTAAACCTAAGATAATTTTTTAATAACATTTTATTTAAAAAGTAATTACCTTTCATACTGAATCTGGTAGTTATTATTATTATTTTTTATTATTATTATTATTATTTTATACAAAATTTGACTATGAATCAGATTTATTTAAGGTATAAATATGTTTTGATACTTTCTCATTGAATATAGTAATTCTGCCAGAAACTGAAGAAAAAACTGCAGCAAGGGCTTATTTTGTTATTATTCACTTTTCTGTTATATTAATTTATGCTGCTACCAAGGAATCACCGTTTTATAACTATATTATTTTTATTATTAATATTAAAACAAAACGTGATAAATATAACTTATTTTTATCAAAAGACAAAAGTAATAAATAACTTGAAAATTAGATAAAAATGTTTGTTCTGTGAAAATATATGGCTCTCTAAAACAATATTTATAGCTCTCTGTTTATAATATCTAAAACGTGAACATCATGTAACATAATATGTCATTACAGATGTCATTAAGGTGACCTTTGACCAAGAAACCTCGTTCGACCACTTTCAAATATAAAGTCATTTATATCAAGATTCATATAGTTTAACAAAATGATATTTCGAGCAACTTCAATTTCATTCGTTTTTATCTTTGCAATTTCAACGATATTTGCCAAGGATATAACTCATTTCAAAGACTGTGGATCCATCAAAGGCTCGATTAAAACCGTATCCGTAGATCCTTGTAATTCTGAACCATGCACAATACAAAGAGGTCAAAATTCAACGATTTCAATTAGCTTTGTGTCAAAGGAGGATTGCACTTCAGGAAAAGCCAAAGTTCATGCATTGAAAGACGGTATTCCTATTCCTTTTCCTCTACCAAATCCCGACCTATGCCAATTTTTGAATCCAAAATGCCCAATTAAAACGGGATCAGACTACAAATACAGTTATAGTTTATTTATTAAGAAAATATATCCATCTATTCGCCTTACACTTCGTTGGGAACTGCAAGACAGCTTAGAAAAAGATCTTGTTTGTGTCGAATTTCCTATTTCGGTTATTTAACTTATTTTATTACACATTTTATTGATTTTTAACTTTGAAAAAACATTAATCTTTGAATAAAAATATTGAGTTTATTATTTGTCTTATTTTCAAATTTAATTATACTGCCACACCCACTAAAAGCCGCACCTTACGTTTGAGAATTTGAGATAAAGTTCCTAGCATAAGCCACACTTGTTAAAATACGGAAATAGTAATGATGTAATAGTTACGATGTAATTATTTAATCAATTGTTCCGTTACACATGAATCTCAGAAAAATACTAATTAAATGCTTTACTACAAAAACTCCGATCTCCCAAACTTCAAAAAAATAGGCTTGTTGCAAAAATCAGACCTATTGTATCTAACACAAATAGACGAAGAACCAAGGAAGTTAGCTCATTTCAAAAATCTTAAACCCATTAATTGACAGTGTACTGGATATCAAGTTTGAAATCGTAGAAGATGGATCTCTAAATCTATTATATTTAAGAATCAAAATAGAAGTAGACAAACCAACCTATGGATTCTAGAAAAATACAGCACACAAGGAAATATTTATCCACCAAAGATCAGGTTTTCCTTATTTACAGAATGTAAATGTCATAAGAAACAAGAAACAAGAGGATAGACAATCGGGGTACTGAAGGAGAGGACAACTGTGAGCAGCAATTATATTTCAATAGCGTCCTACATCCGAAAAGCATAAGGATTAAACACAAAACCATAAAAAATATTTTTATCTTAACATTCCATTCATCAATGACACAATCGAATTCAAGATCATGAAAGAATTCATACACACTAGCCTTACAATTCATATATCACACAAATCTAGGACACCGAGGAAAAAACTGACAAACAACACTAAAAGAGAAAACATTTACACAATGGAAATTTATCAGGCACCAAAGAAAATATGCTTACGAAAAAAACGTCTACAAGTGCAATGTATGCGTAGATATATACATAGGAATTTACATCAAAGATTTAAAGAACATCTAGATTCTAGATGTTTTGAACTGGACAATTTAAATCAAGAATGTGAAAAACGATTTGCAAATCTCAATAATCTTCAACCAATATTTGAATTTATTTCATTTTCTTTTGGAAAAATCAATAACGAGAATATTTTACAAAAATATAGCTGATACCTTTCAATTGAATTCATCGAATCTAGAGTTAGAAATTTTAACATAAGAATTATATACAATTCTGAAATCACATGCAAAGGAAAATAATATTTGAATAAAACAATTATTGAGATCAGTGGCAATAAGGACATTTACATTTTTTGATTATAATTATCTGTGTGAAGCAGCGTTTTTTTAAATGAAAAATATCAAATCACAATTTTAATATTTCTCTGACTGATGACAACTTAATAGCATCTATTCGATTGTGTATCAGTGATTACAAACCTAATTTTACGAGACTCGTTGATGAAATGGAATGTCACACATCTACATCAAAAAATTAATACAAAATATTTATTAATAAATTATGTCTATATTCCACAAAATAGTAAACACAATGTATCTATTTAATATATTATTAATAAAGACATTAATTAAACTTTGGTTTGTTTTTAATTTAAACCATTTGTAGAAATCGATCGTGCATAAATAAGAAAAATTAAAGTCGATCATACCAGTAATTAGTTTGCCCACTCTTGATCTAGAACCTTCTTAAAAATCCTCGGTAATTTTATTTACAAGACCTTCTTATTTCTTCTTGCTCTAATCCCACTAATTTTTCAAAATAATATGTTTTGATCTTTTCCATAACTAACAATATGTTATTTAATCTTACTTTTCGATTTAACTCTCAAAAATAATTACTTTGTTTTTATCCTATAAATTTAGTAAATTATAAGTTTTGGTCAATGTATTTATATAAGTAATTAACTAAATTAAATATTATTAAAGTAAAATAAAAGATATTTAAATTGTTAATTTAGTTTTTGTACATAAATAAATTTATATTCATAATTATAAAATGATTAAACTTTGTAATTTCAAATATATTATCTTGAGTGATATTCAACTTGTTTGAATTAACTAAATTAATCAAATTTTATCCTTAATTTATTTTAAAATTGGCTGAAATATTTGATAAAAAATGCCATTAGCCGATTTAGATAAGAGAGCTCTAGTTTTATTTTTTATGATTTATTTATGCATAAATTCAGTATTTTTATATTATTTACAATTTCTTGACTCAGAATTAAATACAATACAAATTTCATATGACAGCATTGTGTTTGATAGTGTTTGTTGCAGCACTTTGCTCCTAGGAGGAATACTAGCAAGTATTTCTCAGTTAATAAATATTTCATTATTAACTATGTTATTTCCGCAGCGTTTCTAATTCGGGCGCATTATTTATTCTATTTATCGTTTGGCTGTTTTCTGCTAGGAATAGCTATATTCGAATGGAAAGCTCCATTTACAGACGGAGGCTTTTATTGGACAGTGGAACTTCTGATTGGAATATCATTAGGATTGTTTAAATTTCTATACATTGTTGCGTTAATTGACCAAGTAATTTCCGTGAATGGTAACTGATTTCTTTATGACTTCCGGTTGTAGAATGACAGGAAGTATATCAAATTTAATGTGGCCTTCTTTCTATTTTCCGATTGCTTCTGTTATTTGATTGTCTACACTTTCACTTCTAATAAAGCGAGTGACGAAAATAATACGAAGACATATGTGCGTCGAGTACTTGCTGTACTTGGGACCATTCTGGTGGTGATAGGTAAACCTTTCAATGTTTATTTTCAGTACAGCAAATATTCACATATTGACAAACTTAAATTGCTACTAGAGTTTTAGACTCAATGTCAGCGTGACTGATGCAACTGATAGAAATGATTTATTTCCATAAAATTCCCGTTTAGCACCTCGCTTAAACACATCAAAATATTATAAATTGTATCTCCTATCGTCAGGTAGAGCACTGGCTGAATGAGGTCATTTTCTCACGCTTGCAATTCTGAAAAGAGGAACATAACTTGAACTTGCATTTGCTGACTCCTTCATGTCTTCTCAATATCCCAATTCCATGACTATCAATACATTTTAATTCGAATATTCGATTGGTACAATTCAACCAACAATAGTTTTATTTTAGCAATCGGAAGACTATCTCAAACTAATTTCAATAAATAACAGCTTGGGTATCTGTTTAGTAAAAGTTTATTCTCTCTTTTAGATGATAGTGTTATCATTATTCATTTCTCTCTGGACAGCCATATCAACAATTCAATGCTATTTTACAGTTTGCCTATATAACTAAAGATCATCAATCTTATTATTGAGTCAGCGCTTAACTGGCTGGTTTTACGCCTGTCAAACTCGGAGATTTTGTTTTCCTACTAAGTTGATTAATGCCGTCAACAATATCATAATTAATTTATTGGCTTGCAATATTGCAAATGAATTTCCGGCTATCCAATATCGATTTATAATTATTTAATTCACTTAAGTTTTCGATTTTTTAAAATTTGCTTTTTGAATTCTAATTAATTTTATTGAGTTTTAATTGACTCAACTCTTTTTATTTAAATTTTATTTGCACTTATTTGCATAAACCCTCCTCCCTGATTTTTATTTATTTTAGGCGCCATTAACCTACAAGAAAAAATTACCTAGTGTTTTAATGCTCACATTAATCTATGTGACACTTAATAAACAATTATAATTTAATAATTAAAATTTATTAATTTAATTTAGGAATTTTTGTGAAAAGATTTGAAAGGAATTCCGAAGTGATCGAATTATATGGAATCATAAAATTTATTAGACAGCGAAAGTTTGTGTCTCTTTTCTTTTAATAAATATATAATATACATTTGAATATGACCATTTTATTATTCATGACAAAAAGAACCTAGTGAACATTTGAGATCACCAATGGTAAGTCTATGGTGCTCATTTGCTTTTGAGTAACTCTTCCTTTCACCTCATACAGCTCATCGAACTGCGATTGCATACGTCAAGGGTTCGTACTGATTTTACAACAACCTTATAGGCCTGTTTTAGCTCCCAGTAATTTTTCTTGTTAAATCACTTGAAGAAACATTTGAATTAAGTTCAAAGAGGATCTCAAGAGACTAGTAAAATATTTCCTCCTAAAGATTTCCTTCAGAATCAACACAGTCAAGATATTCAACCGCATCAAAATCACCTCAAGTTTATTAGATTGGCTTTTTATAGTCGTATACATTTTAGCCTTCAAGGAGCTCATTACCATGTTAGATGAATGAAGAACTTTTTTCCTCTCACATTGTATTTGTTTCGCGAGCAGGGCAAACCTATATTACAGACTCTCAAAGCCCCTTGTAGTGACCAAACGTTTTATTATTATGTAAATGAAGTATTTTGACAAAATGGTTTAAATTATAGGCACTAGTATGTGGTTGGAAATGTACTACAAAATTATAATTGCATCTTATATTATAATTCTTTTTTGGTATGCATTTATATTTAATTATGGGTTTTATGTTGGTCCAGTGAAAATGAATTGAAATTCGGCTCAAAACTCAGACATCTGATGGCAATAAATCTCTGTTTACAAACGTTTTATTTTCCTTTGATGGTTGGAAATTATTTGAAATACATTCCGTTCTGGATAATAGGAGTATTTGGAACGATATCTGGTCCCCTCCCGCCCCCTTCCCAACACTACCCATCTGTCTGTTCGTATAGCCATAAATAACGAAGCCTGATCCACAGCTACTAACAGCACAGATTGTACATATAGCCTTTGTTCTATTTACTTTCTTTTCACCATTGATCTATTTGCATTTTTAGTTATACATTGAGTATGGCTATGCCTCTAAATTCAGTCAACTCCGAAATATTTCACAATAATAATGATTAATTTTACGAGGAACTTGATTTAGGTCGTTTTATGAAAGCGAATACGAAATGATAAATAATGTTGGGGCGGTTCACTACAAAAAAGTTATCATTTCTATTTCGAAATCTGTGATTGTATTCTTGCTTCTCATTCCATATGGGATTTGTGATTCTCAGGTAATAGGTTTTGCAATGCTAATCTTGAAATTGACAGCCGGATCCAGCAACTTTATGCTTATGCCTACCAATCAAATAGCCTCAGACCGCCACATGGAAATCGCTATTTTGTAAGTTTATAATAGCTTTCGTTATATTAATATTTTTCCTCAATCACTTACAACTTAATTCGCTACAACGCCGTTCAAAGAATGCAAATTTTTTTTCAACGAGATTATTTTTTCGTAAACTATAAAAATTGCTTGATTTGGCAAACAAAATTATTTACGACTATTATCGTTTGTGATGCAGATGCGGCTAAAATATAAATCATTATACTTAAATAATATGTGAATATTTTGGTGAAAATAATTTATTTAAAATTTATAACTATTATTATTTTACTATAATTATTATAATTATAATTATTATTACATATTAAAAATTTTGGTTTAAAATAAACTGACTTACATTTTAAGAAATAAATTCATATTTATTATTATTATTATTGTTATTATTATTATAATTTTATAAGGACTTTTTGTGTTTCACATTTGATTTCTTTATAAGTGAAATAATATTTCCTACAAAATTTGACTATGAATCAGATTTATTTAAGGTATTCAGGAATTTTTTTTTTCACTTGAAAAAGGCTGTGCCGAAAATTAGTGAATACCTTAAACAAATCTGATTCATAGTCAAATTTTGTAAAAAATGTTATGATAATTATTATTATTATCGTTATTATTACTAATATTTCATTGATCTTCATTGAACAATAATTAACGAAAATTATTTTAAATGTTATATTCCAATCATTGTTTGTTTAAAATGCCTCGTTATTTTCTCATTATGTTATCATTTTTTTATAATGATCCAAACTTCACGTGTTACAAGATGTCACTAAATTATTAAGTGATAAATAAATATAACTTTTAAAGGATTTATAAAATCAATATTTAGTTATAATAATAATATTATTATTATTATTATTATTATTATTATTATTATTATTATTATTATTATTATTATTAAACTGTGATTTCATGGTAGCAGCATAAATTAAATTTTAATACAGCTAATATGACAAGCTCTTGCTGCAAATTAATAATTATATTTTTGAAAAAGTTTCGATTATCAAATAATCTTCTTTAGTTTCTTTTGAAACTAAATTATTATTATTATTATTATTATTATTATTATTATTATTATTATTATTATTATTATTATTATTAAAAGAATCAAACAACATTCACATTGAAAATAAATAAATGAAAGCGCCATTGTATTTCGACCTACTCACTGTCATCGTAAGGTAGATTTGAACTTGAAACTATATCGATTAAATAATATTTAAATTACAAGTAATAATAATATTTAAATATATATTTTTTACATGTTTCATTTTTATCAATATTACAAAATCAGACATCTGATTTCTGGAGTAACACGATCACCTCTATGATCGTGATCATGACATTATTGATATTGCTCAGTGCCAGATTTTTGAACGAAAAAGCATTCGACAAACTCTATTCAAAAATGAAAGCTAAAATTATTTTGGGAAATATTTTTATGATAATTTCCACTTTGATATGTGGAGCACTTGAGACTTTCCGCTTGAGCACCAGATGGACAGCTAACAATTCTTCGGTTACATCAAATTACAAAAATATGACAATTGGTAAATTTTTAATTTTATGTTTCTTGGTTAAATATTATGTAATTCATATAAGGAAAGCTCATCTTAAGATGTTGGTCCCTAAAGATAACTTTGAAAATGTTAAAAAAAATGAATTAAACTTGCTTAAATGCAATATCAAAAGGATTCTACTATTTGGCGGTTACATCATAATTTCATGACCATCAAATATACTAATACCATTACCTTTTTATGTTTTGAAAATCAGTTCTCATTAAAATAATTTTTTTAATATATTTATTTAATACATTTAAAAAATTTAAGAAAGAATCTGTATATTTTCAGATAAAAAAACTTACATAAATATGTCTGTTTTATGTATGATCCCACAAAGCATCCTGTTGAGCTTCAGTGAGATTTTAGTAATTCCAACCTGTGAGTAAATTATTTAGTTTTTATTAATTTATAATTAATTAAATTAAAATTAAAAATAAATAATTAAATAAATTTAGCAACGATTTTATTACAAGAAAACACCATTCAAACACTCGTTGTACGTTATATTTCTAAAGTTTAACTGTCATCCTCAGGTACATAAACCAACTAAAATAATATGGATTAATTTATATATTTTAAACAAATTATTTTTTAATTAAATATTCTAAAAAAATATTTAAATACTTTTACACTAATTTTTAAAATTTTTATCTCTATTATAATAAACATTTAGAAATAATAATAAAATATTTTATAAATTAAATCATTTTATATTTAATCAGATTTTACAAATATAAACAAAACAAATATTTAGAATTTCAATACAAATTTTTTTTGTGTCTTTTGATTTGTGTTTTGATAATTTTTCATTTATTTTCATTTTGACGAAAGATCAACTATTTTGTATTATACTCATCACAAATTTTCGGTTTTGCCTTTATCAAGTGCTATTTTTATTTATTAACCAATTGTTTGCGTAATAGTTATTTTATTTATTTCAAAATACGGTTGTCTAAAAGCAATAAAAAGTAAAAATCGAAATAATTAAACAAATTTACAAAAGGAGATGATGACAGAAATTTTAAATAAAAGTAATTCCTGATATATAAAAAGAACTAACGAGTAAAGGAATCTCTGTCGATGAATTTGTTTGGAGGTTCAATTTTTTCATGAAATTTTTACACGAAGATCCTATATAAAGAGGTTGTTCATGCCCAAGAGTGTTTCTAGACCATATTCCTGAGTTTTGGAAAGAAGATTATATAAAAATAAAATACAATTCAAAATATTACAGAAATCCTTCATTTTTTAGAAAATGAAAAAATTCCTTTTCATCCGTTTTCTTCGAAGAAAAGTGGATAAAAGAGGATTTTTTAATTATTAGTATGACCTTGAAATTTAATAATGTCAATTTTATATTTTATTTGCAAAATTAAAAATTAATTGCTTGTGATTTTTTTTTTCAAAATAAATTATTAATAATTAAAATAAATTTATAATAATTGAATTATAACTAACAGTATTAAATTAGATATTAACACTGATAAAATGAACAATTAACATTGTTAAATTTCAAGGTCACACTAATAGATGGGAAGCACTTTATTGTTTTATTAACAAAAATGAAAAATAATTAACATGACGACGTTAAAATTTCATTAATAATAACTGATATTATCAGTTTAATTAAATTAAATGCGAAAGAAAATTAAATGATGTCTAGTTTAAAAATTGTTTTTAAATATATTTCATAAAAATAACTTGTATCCAAAATGAACTACACCCCCCCCCCTCCCCCACCCACACACACACTAGGCTGGTACGGTAGTAAGATACCATTCGCAAAATTCAAGGTAAACAATAACAGGTAATGTTTATAAAAATTATCTGATAACCTTTAAACATAAACATTAGAAAAACTTTCGATGGGTCTTTAAACTAGACATGATAAATACTAATAATTGAAATATGTTTAGAATCATTAAAGCGTGAAAATGTTCACAAGTAGCCTGGCCATTCATTCAGCTCCAATACAGGCTTTATATACAAAAGATTGACCGTTACTCTTTGTAAATTTCAGCTTTTCCTGCGTTACATTGTTGACACAAACGCTGCGTAAGCCAATATAGGTTTCGTCGTGACCATTGATATCACACGATAATCATTTGTGGAAATTTTATTTAAAAATTTTGCTTATCCATTTTGTTTATTTATTTAAACTTGCATTATGCATATTTAACTATTAATAAGGCAATAAGGTAATACGGTAGAAAGTGAATTAGAAATAAGCACGGATAACCAACCAATAGGAAATCGGCATGATTTACAAAACGCCTGGAAGGGAACCAATTATTAAAGAGTTAATTTTCTGTGAAATCCATAATTTATAAATATAAAAAATATCGACAATTGTCAAATGATAGGAAAAGTGGCAGCAAACTAAATTTTTTCGAAAAAATAAAGAAATAAGTTTGTAAACTTGTTTAGGAAAACTTTGCGATAAAAACATAAATATCTGGCTAAAAATCACATAAAAATTACTTTAATAAAATTTGACTTTGTAGCCATTTCAAAGTTTTGTTGAGCTTTGTTTAAAGTAGTGGAAAAAAGATAAGATTACACGGAAAATTGAATATAGACCAATAAAAAAGGTAAAATTAAAAAATCAAAAATTAATAAATAAAATACAAAAATTATTTAAAAATTGATATATGTGGGGGGGGGGATTTAGTATGTGTGGATAGCAAATGATGAGACAAACATGAATACAGTAATATAAAATCAATGAGGAATCCTCAGAAAAAGATATTAATAAAAATACAAATTAATTAAAATTAAATAAAAAACTTAGTAGCGATAAAAAAAATCTGGACCAAGTAAAAAATCTGAGCACTGGGGAAAACCCAAGTGATAAATGAGAAAAATAATAAAACTAGCTCTGCGTCAAAAATCAATAGAATTAATTTTTCTTGAAATTAAAGTAGTCAAAGAGGATCTTTGAGCAATGAGGCAAAATGGCGCCTGCTTAATTATTTTGTGTTCAGCAAAAGAAAGGTCAATGAAATATTTTGTTGTTTACAAATCTAATTATATTTGCGAAAATTAGCAGGAGAGAAACTAGTATAACAAGGAAGGTCAGTTGGTCGAAACAAGAACAAAACAAAAAAGAAATATCACTATCAAGTTTTTAATCAAAGTTTTATCTTTTAAGATTCTTATCCAGAATAGTTATACGTGAAAAATATAGATTAAAAGTGAATTTGATAATTTTGTGAAAATTTGATTGAAATTCAATAAATTAATTGAAGTCGGGTGTTTTTTTATTAATTGAGACAATGAGCACAAGGAGTCAGAAGTAAAACCGACTCTGATAAAAATAACCCAAAAAATATTTAAAAATTTAGGAGCCATCAAGTTGATTTTCACTTCAATTTGTATTATAGAGAGTGTATCTCATTGAAATTTGGCACTCTGCTTTTACACTTACCTGGCGAGAAGAGAAAGCTGAGCTCCTCCTGGCATAGTACTGATGAGAGCCATTAGCTCGAAACTAGTATGTACTGGATATCACTTAATGTATCGTTTATTCTTTGATTAGAATCAGACACAACAATTAGTAATAATAATAATAATAATAATAATAATAATAATAATAATAATAATAATAATAATAATATAATAATAATAATAATAATAATAATAATAATAATAATAATAATAATAATAATAATAATAATAATAATAATAATAATAATAATAATAATAATAATAATAATAATAATAATAATAATAATAATAATAATTTTAACAATACTCAAGAATTATATCTATACGTTTTAGTTTAGTTAATTTTATTTATTTTCCCAAATTTTAAATGTTTTATAATTTCAAATGTTTAAGGTATTGAATACGTTATCCTGGAATCTGAGAAAAGCACAAAGTATTTCGCAGTGGCCCTCATAGTCAGTGTGGTGAATATAGGCGGCATCTCTGACTTCCTAACAGTAATAATGGAATTCAAAAATATAACTCCTTCAGACTTTGATTCAAACAAAAAAGCCACCATTAGACTCGATTATTTAATGTATATAATAAGCTCGGTTTCTGTCATTTCCCTTGTGATCAGCATCCTTTTGATGGTTCGGTTTAAAAAATATTTCACTCTGGATGAATTTAATAAAATGGAAGAAGTAAATGAAATATAACAATAAAACTTTTTAAGGAGATTATTTTAGAATTAAATATAAATAAATAATTTAATATATTTTAATAATTTTATTATTTACAAATTTACCATAATTCCAATCTCAAAATTTTTGACATTTCGAAAAACAATTTATCATATTTTTATACATTTTGATATAAAAGCTTGATAAATGTCAATTATCACAAAGCACTTGAAATAAATTACTGGTTATTTATATATTTCACTGGTCGTTTTTATAATTTTATACTAACTTGATTATATAAACAAAGTAATGAAAACATTGACGAAATTATTTAAAAATTCTGACCAAATTATATAAAATACTTACGTCGTCATTTTGATATATTTTTATAATTATATAATTAACCAATGTAAGTTGAAAATCTCAGTATATTCGAGACCTCAACACTTTTGTTCTCAAATCCTCCATGTAAATATTCCATATACGCCAATACATATACATTACGCAAGGAATATAATAACCCCAAATATTTCAGCATGGACTTTCAATAGTAAACATTAACGATGGATATGAATCAGTTACAATATAACCATGTAAAATTTTACAAAGAGAATTGTTATAAATAATATAAAAATATCCGATTTTTTTTATTTCTGAAATATATGTATATACCTGAATTAATTGCCAAAATATAATATAACGCATATTTTACACGAATTACTGTTAAAGACATTGAGCCATTGAAAATTAAAAACCAGAAACTCAAAAGTCACCTTTAAAGACATCAAAAACGACATATGAAATAAGAAAGGTGTAAACATTACTCCATTTTAATGCACCAGAATTCCCTGAAAACCAAAAGAACAATTGAACCTTATCACTATTTGCCACATAATTCTAGGCAAAAAAATCAAAGAAAACATAACGGTGAAAGAATGAACTCATGTATACTTTTTCTTACTTCTTCTAAATGACACCGTGTTCACATAATAAACCGCCTGACAGAAGCTGTCGGATGTTTAAGTAAAACGTTTTCAATATTACACTGTAAAATACATCTATTTAAATTTGAGAGCTCTTCTTCGGAAAGTTATGACTAAATCGTATGAATTTAGTGCTTAATTGTAGCAAAAGCTTACAGTTAAAATATTATTTAAATTTGAATATTTTACACAGTTATGAATTAAATATATTGTATAGTAAACTTTGAAAACTAGTAATAAAGTAAATTAAACATTAATTAATTAAAATAAAACTTATTTAATGTGTTAATTAAGTTTTAAAAGTTTATATTTATTAATAAAGTTATTGAATTTTGTCACATCAAATACATTGCAGTGAATAATTACAAAGTCAAATATTTGTTTAAACTAATTAAATTAATCAAATCCTCACAGTAATTAATTTCAAACTTACTAAAGAATTGATAAAAAAATGTCATCAATTGATTTAAATAAGCGAGTTGTTTTTTTATTTTTTATGATTTATTTATGCATAAATTCATCATTTTTATATGCATTTCAATTTATCAAATTAAATATAAATACAATGTCATATCCATATACAGCTATGATTCTTGTGCTCGTTGATTGTGGTACACTGATCCTAGGAGGAATGCTTGCCAGTATTTCTGAGTTGGTTAATATTTCATTATTTACTTGTAGTTGTCATAGCATTTCTAATTCGGGCGCAATATTTATTCTATTTATCAATTGGATGTTTTGTCATTGGAGTTCCAATTCTGTTATTCAAAACTCCATTTACGGATCCAACATTATATTGGGTAACTCATGTTCTGATTGGATTATCATTCGGATTGTTTAAATTCATCTATCTTGTTGCGCTAATTGACCAAGTAATTTCCCTGAATGGAAAACGATTTCTTTATGACTTCCGGTTGTAGAATGACAGGAGGTATATCAAATTTATTGTGGCCTTCTTTCTATTTACCGAAAGTATTTGCTATTTGATTGTCTACACGTTCACTCCTAATACTGATACCGTCGAAAAAATTTGGAATTTAAATTATGCGCGTCTAGCGCTTGCCGGATTTGGGGCCATTCTGGTTGTGATCGGTAAACCTTTGAATGATTTCATAATGCTAAATCAGATTGTCACTACAGCAGTGGCTATAATACAGTATGTAATACAGTATGATAACCTTTTCATTTCTCCCACGTAACATTCTGAAAAGAACGACATAACATTAGCTAATTATGCAATTCACTTAACACAGCCAATGACAACCTGTGACCAAAATCATTAAAAACCCCATTTTTTAAATGTATAATGTAATTTATTAAATAAGATTCATAAAAAATGAAATTATATGTATACAACATACATACAGCCAAGACATTTCTTGTATTTTCTAAGTTTAAATTATCTCTTTCTTTCGAAAAATTATAATTTTCTGTCGCCTTTCCAATCGTGTGACAGTTGTCAAAATTTGTTTATTTTAAAAATTTTGGATAATAATAATAATAATAATAATAATAATAATAATAATAATAATAATAATAATAATAATAATAATAATAATAATAATAATAATAATAATAATAATGAAGAATTATATAGAAATATGTAAATAAAACGGAGAAATTGAAAATGGTTTCAAAGTAATTAAAAATAAATAAATTTGCCAAAATGTAATAATCAATATTTTTCCGAAGGAAAAATTGGTAGCATGTGACAAATGAAAATCTGAAGACGTATAAAATAATTTTAAATTTATGATAGATCCTTTATAATGTCCAGAACTGAAAAACAAATTAATTAATTAATCTAATTATTTATTCAAGGAAATCTCACAAATCACTGGAGAATCTCTGTAAATGACGGACTAAGTGCCCAATAAATTACGGAGGGAAAATCGACAATATATATCGTGATGATGTCGGTAAAATAGAAGAAAGCTCATATTGAGGGAAATATTATATATGACGAAACCCATATAAAAGCAAACTGAAAAAAACTAAAATTGTCACTTTATGGAGATAAAAAATTTACATAGAAGTTTAAAACGAAGTTACAAAAGAATTAACCAAAGGAAATTGCATTTTGTCGGGGAAATCCATTGGGTTTGCTACCTCGCAGTTTTCAATGTTAGTAAATAATAATAATAATAATAATAATAATAATAATAATAATAATAATAATAATAATAATAATAATAATAATAATAATAATAATAATAAATAATAATAATAATAATAATAATAATAATAATAATAATATAATAATAATAATAATAATAATAATAATAATAATAATAATAATAATAATAATAATAATAATAATAATAATAATAATAATAATAATAATAATAATAATAATAATAATAATAATAATATAATAATAATAATAATAATAATAATAATAATAATAATAATAATAATAATAATAATAATAATAATAATAATAATAATAATAATAATAATAATAATAATAATAATAATAATAATAATAATAATAATAATAATAATAATAATAATAATAATAATAATAATAATAATAATAATAATAATATAATAATAATAATAATAATAATAATAATAATAATATAATAATAATAATAATAATAATAATAATAATAATAATAATAATAATAATAATAATAATAATAATAATAATAATAATAATCATAATAATAATCGCTGAAATTTAATTTTACAAAAACTAAAAAATATTTACGATCCGTTTTGCACAATGATATAATTATAAATATAAAATTATAATGAAAGTTGAAAGAAAGAACTGATTTCCTTACAGATTTATTCTGAGCAGCATTTACTTTCAAGGGAAATTGTTTTTGTCATCATGTTCATATTTATTTATCTCATTACTATCTCATCATTTATAGCTTGATTAGCCTTATTTAGGGTGCTTCTTGAAACTTTTTGAAAAGGATACCGAAGTGATAGAAATTTATGGAATCATACAATTTTTTAGACAGCGAAGGTTTGTTTTTTATTTTCTGTTAAATAAAAGTTAAATAATATTCAATTATATATCTCATCCATTTTTTATTTTTTTCGTGATAATAAAAGGTTTGAAGTAAACATTTATACACCAATGGCTGCATACGTAACTTTTCCTTAAACATTTTTACTTATTCAGAAGTAGTCTTATGTTTTGTCAAGTCTTGTTTCGATAAAAATATCCGTATAAAATTATTTCACTAATTTAAAATTTACTCGTGCCGAAATTGGCGAAAAACATTATAATATAATATAACCTACTTAGATTGTGTTCGTATCTTGAGTATAAATATATATATATATATATATATATATATATATATATCATGAGTGCAATGCCGCATACATTGGAATGACTGCCCGTCATTTCCTCTCTCAAGTTCTTGATCATAGTCGACAATCGGAATTGATTGATATTAGTAAACGCAGTTTGTGCTGCAGGATAAAAATAAATATCAAATGTTTTTGTTAAAAAATTTAAAAATATTTTATTGAAGGTTTGAAATTTTGTTTAATTTTGATTTATAAAATTTAATAAAATAAAAACTTTTAAAAACTTGAGATTTATAAAACAGAGTTTAAAATTTTTAATATAATATTTTTTTAAAATATAAAAGATCAATGAAGAAATTTTTTTGAATAAATCAGTTTAAATCGATATAGTTTCAAGTTCGAATAAACCTGACAATGACAGTGAGTCTATCGAAATATATTGTAGTATAATATATATTTTGGATTGGCGCTTTCTTTTAATAAATATATAATTTTAAAATATATTTAAAAATAAAGAATACTTTTTATAACTTTTAATGTTAATATTAAAATACCCATTACTTATTAATTAGTAAACAAGATCCGAACACAATCCAACCTGAGATTTCGACTTATTAATTAACATATTGCGTACTTTAAACAAATTAAAGATGACCTTATAATTTAAATTTCTACAATTATATTAACTCAAATTTAGATTCTTTTAGTATTTAAAACTATTTGGTGAAACAGATTTTGAGTTAATGTAATTGATAATAATTCCAACCTTTTGTAAATTATCTGTCCTTCAATATTGCTATTTAATGTTTGCTGATTCATGCTCTTCGTCTGCTCCTTGATGCCAATAAATCTTGTTAAATTTCGATTTGAACACATTCGATTGTAATAAATTACATACAAATAAAGATGTTTCACCATTTTTTAATAAATGATTTGATCGATATCGTAATTATTTATTTTAATTTTTACCTGCTTTATTATTAATAAAAAATTGATATTGTTTATTATTGTTTTAATGGCCAAATATATACAAGTAATGAAAATGATTTATTAGGACTTCATTACTACAATAAAACAAAATTACCTTTCACAACTGCAAAATGACTCTTTGCAAATGAATGATTTGCCCATCATCTTCTTTGTATTTCTTTTATCGCCATTCTTGCACCTTGCCTTTTTATGCTATTAACTTTAAAAGATATTTAAATTAAAAAGAAAATAAATTTGTTTTTATATTTTACAAAATATTTTACACTTTCTGCATGAATATGTATAAAATAATATTTCTTCGTTTATCCGACCTTAAATAAAAGATCTCGGTATGTATTCCAAGATTCGAAAACCTCCATATAACGGTAAAAATTTAGATTAATGGTCAACAGGATGGGTCACAAATATGCTTTAATCTAGGATGTAGGCTTCTTCCAGTTTCATAATATTCTTTGACCAATTATTATTATTAATTGTATGAAAACTTTGATTTAGATTTGCTGCAAACTTGGATCATAGCATCCTAAACAATACTGAAACTGTTGACTTCAGAAAAGTTATCATTTCTATATCGAAATCTGTGATCGTATTCTTCCTTCTCATTCCATATGGAATTTGTGATTCACAAGTGGGACCTTTTACTATCTTATAGTCGAGAAATGATCACTGAGTTCAGGAATTTTACGCTTATGAGTTCCAATCAAACAGTTTGAACCAGTCGAACCTTCTATTTAACCATTTTGTAAGTTGATTATTATATACCATTTATACATGATTCCATTCCAGGGGTGTTGTGTTAATTTTTTTACCGGAAAGCGTATATCTAATTATATAGACAGGGCCGAGCCTGGGTTGGTGGTCGCTCTGTGCAGTCTCATGTCGCAAATTTAACGACGGGGGTGATTTTCCATGATAATCCTGGCGGCGAATTTTTTTTTTAGGTCTCATGTCCCAAATTTGACGACGGTGGAAGATTTCCCCAATTTTCGCCCGTCGCCAGGATCGGCCCTGTATATAGCATAAAAAGGAAAGGAAACGAAAATCATTATGAAACCCATTATATATATATATATATATATATATATATATATATATATATATATATATGTTTATTACAATAATAGGAACGTTTAATAAAAATTAGTCAACAAATTATGAAATACGCATATTAGATACTCAAACAATATTGCATAAATATTTTTAACAATACATGAAATCAATACGTCAGCCAATTCACGTTATCAGAAATCATCTTTAGTTCCGGAACGCGTTCCTGTCCAAAAAGGAAGTACCGTAACGACGTTCCGGAGCGTTCTGGCTCAACAACACCACAGTGCCATTCCCATTGTTGAGTAGTGAAATATTTTCCATAGCATAATGAAATAACGATTTACTTTTAAATTCTCTTCTAACTAAGGACGGATCCGGAATTTTTTTGGGGGGGGGGCATTATCACCCCCTGGATGAATAATATTATTTTTGTTGCCAACCAACTTTTTCACAATAATTCCATAAACGAGAGAGCTAGAACGTGTTTTGGTCACTGGTTCAGGCAGTTAAACTAATTAGAAAATCTTCATTTAATCCTTTCATTCTAAGTATATTTTATTACACAGAAAGATCTCATTTTTTTACTGCAATAAACATGGAACCACCTATTAGTCTGAAATAACACAAAACAAAAACACTAATTATGGAATTAAAACGAACACTGTTTATTAGTGCAATAAAATAACGATTTATTGATGTTAAAGTTGTCTGGTGCATCTAGCGTAGCCTACACTGTGTAGGTTGAGTACTAAAACTAAATCCTAATAAATGATGATAGTTTTCTTATCTTGTTTGTTTTCTAATGAGTAATATGTACAGTTGTATGCACAAAAATAAGGACTTTTGAATATTTTTAGTTCCAAGAAAGCAACTTCAGGATCTTCTCGGAGGTGGGGTGCGATCAGCCCCATAGCTCCCTTACCTTGGATTCGTCCTTGATTCTAATCAAATTAAATGCTTATTCAAACAAAATTTTAAATATGAAATTACTATAAATGCTGATTTAATATTTATATTAATAAATTATATTTAATTGCATTATCCATGCGTTATTATTCAGTTTATCATAATTTTTTATTTAATTTATGATATTTCAAACTTCACATGTCACGTGATAATATTTTACATTATAAAATGAATTTTGTTTATCTAAAATGTTTATGAAATCAACCAAATAATAATAATCAGTGGCCTAGCTAGGATTTCTAGACCCTTATTCAAAATATATTATTGGGCCTCCTCAGCTCACAACCTGAATTAACTAGGCGAGCGAGAATTCTACACCAAATCGAGAAGTTTTAAATTAATTTAATCTGTAGTTTATCATATACCTAGAAAATTCAATTAATTTCTATATAATAATATATATTAAATATATATATATATATATATATATATATATATATATATATATATATATATATATATATATATATACATATGTGTGTGTGTGAATATTTATTTTTTATTTACACTGAATTGATCAAAATGACTATCTAGATTTCTTAGCGCTTATGCATTGCTTATGCTTGCTATGTGGTAGATACTCCACTGATAATAATAATATTAATAATAATAATAATTATCTTGAACCTCCTTTCACTTGAAACCATGGTAGATACCACCATACCTCTGTGAAATACAAGTGGTTTCAAGTGAAAAAAGATAAAGATTCGTCTTATTGTTTTGCCTTAAAACCAAACTTTGCAAACTTATTTGATGTCCAGTGCATCAGGATAAGTGTATAACAATGTTAATTTGACACTGTTTTTACACTTACCTGGCGCTCAGAAAAATCCGAGCGCCTCTCGCATAGTACTGAATTATTAGAATATTTTTTCCAAAACTTCGTCAACTCTCGGAATTCCTGTTTCTTCCAATTACACTTTAACATTATTTTACAAGATTTAATTTTTCGGCCAAGTTTGGATTTAAGACAAGAAATAAGACGAATCTTTAATAAAATTAAATTTTTCAAGTTGTTTGTTAGTCTAATAGCTTGCTACCAGTTTCTGTATTGAACTTGTAGTTCACAGAGGTAAGATTGTATCTACCATGGTAACAAGTGAAAGCAGGTCGGATCCGGACCCAAAAATCTCAGCAGATAGCCAAACAAAATTGGATCTTGTTTTCTCTTAAATTTGTATATCATCAATTTATTTGTTTGCTTCGGTTTAACCATGTTTGATGCTTATGGATGTGTCAAATATTTGTAACCCGGCCCTCACAAATTTTATGAAACTTCAAGTCGCTCAAGGTTCCAAAAGTTTGCCCATCCCTCGTATATACGATTGTTAAAAAGTTTAATTATTATTTTTTATTTCATAATCAGAAATCCAATTTTTGGTGCAACACAATAAGTGCATTTACCGTGATGGCCGCATTATTGATTTTGTTCGCTGTCAGATTTTGCAATGAAAACAAATTCGATGCAATTTATTCCAACATTAAAACAAAAATTATTTTGGGAAATTCTCTTATGATAATTTCCACTCTGATCTGCGGTGCACTCGAGACTTATCGGCTGAGCATGCTCTGGACAGATAACAATTCTACCCTTACACCAAATTATAAAAATGTGATAATTGGTAAATTTTTATTAATTAATTATATCATACTTTTTGTGATTTAATAGACAATGCATTTTTAAGATCTTTTCATTATATTATACACTTCCCAACTTTATCAAAGGAATGCGCCGCCATAAATTATCCCTTATGAGCCTTTGTAAATAAATGCCGAAAGCAGAAACCATACAGATCATATCATAATTTATCATCTTTAGGATTTATTCATTCTACAGTACCTGATGGGATTCAAACTAATTGGATAGAAGGGACTTCCGGATGTATCTCACTGAGATTTGTTTTCCATACTCATATGATTGTTGCTGATCCAGCGTAATATTAAAAAATAAAATAGAAAAGAAATTGCCGGGAAAAGTTAGAAAGATTTTTAAATATAAATATTAATATAGTTTTTTTGGGATTTGTTTATCTGAAATTTTTGATTGCACTTTGGCCGAAAATTGAATAAATTTTTTTTGATTTGTAAATGTTTTTAGTTATTATGAAATAATTTAAAAGAAATTTACCAGACGCAGTTAATGATCAGTTATTAAACAGAACATTTGGAAATCTTGGTCAATGTATTAGTTGTCATATTATAAGAGATTTTAGTTGTCAAACAAATCCATTTGCGTTTATCGAATATACTTACCAAGCCTCTGCGAGTTTAGCTTTAACTGCAATGGATCGAATTTATATGTGGAATGATCAAATTAAAGTTAACTGGCCAAGTGGATCTAGTACGATACCAGGGCATGTAGCTGTAAATCTGCTAAAATGGATTATAGTGATTTCGTACAAATATTTGTTGGTGACATTGGTTTTGACATGGATAAACCGATGTTAAAGCAAAGCTTTAGTCAATGTGGGCAATTGATTGATGTGAAAGTTGTTAAAAAAAAGCTTTCATTTATATATGCTTTGTATTTAATTCAGTAGCAGTAATGTTGTTAGCCACAGAATTTCTGGTATTAATTGGATCCATTTAAAAGTCAATATTTCGAATATTATGTCACTTATAAAGAAATCAGAGGTGAAACACAAAAATATTCCTTATAATATAATATTTATTATTTATAATACAATAATATATTTAAACAAATTCATAATAATTTGTTTGGGAAGTTTATATAAAAACAATTAATGCATAAGTAAGGATTTCAACATACAGTCAACATACAGTCAACATACAATAATATTTTAATTTATAATTAAAAATACCTCACAAATATTATTTTAGTTTGTATTTTATTTTAATTTTTATAGGTTTAACAGATGTAAATTTTTACATTATTTTTGATTTTCATGATGAGTATTTTTAATATTTTATAATATTTTTTTGTGTAATTTTTCATTTTAAGTTATATCTTTATCACTTCCCACAATTTATGGTTTCGATGGTTTTAACATTTTACAGCTCTTTCTGGTTCCCGGATTTTTCGGTGGCGGAAAAATTAAATCTTATAAAATAATGTTAAAGTGTAATTGGAAGAAACAGGAATTCCGAGAGTTGAGGAAGTTTTGGAAAAAATAATAATTTAATTCAAAAGAAACTATGAATTCAAGTCGCAAAGCCGGATTTTGATGTCTGGTAAACAATTTAAAAATGCCGCAGAAAAAGCAATTTCTTATACGACTACTTAAGGTCTATTTTATGCTGAATAGTTATCTAATTGAGATTTAGTGTATGCCATCGTTGTCATATTCAGAATCGGCTCATTGGATAGGCGTTATAAGCCGCCATTTTGGGCGCCAAATTTTAGAAATAAAAATACAAATTCTTTTAAAGCAAGAATCTCATAATAACACAAAATAATATTTTTAAAAACTTTATAGTTAGCTAATCTAAACTAAGTATACAAGTTACCTCCTTAATTGACAACAATTATAATCACCTTGCTGTGCCAGTGGGACGTTGCACTTACATTCAAGCAAATAATGCCATCTTTTATTATAATTTAAACATAATTGTTTCTATGTGCTGATCCACATTTCTCACATTTCACTATACATGTAACGGGGGCACCTCTACATAGGATTGCTTCGGACGTCTCTGGTTATATTTAACAAATTTTTATTATTAAAAAATGAGCCTATTGTTAAAGTGACATCAATTGTTTTTAGATAACACCACTTACCACGTTGTGGACATTTCAGTATTTTGGATGGTTCCACAAAACATTCTGTTGAGTTTCAGCGAGGTCCTTATAGTCCCAACATGTGAGTAGATTATTTCTATGAGACCAGTTTCCTTAATTATATTTTATATAAAAATAATACTTATATTATTTACAGTTAATGAATAGTTTTCAAAAAATATCACAAAATTATTTAAATTAACATTATATGAAAAGTAACTTCTATTAAAAATGTTTATGCGCAGTTAACATTGAAAATAAAATAATTCTGTTTAAATATCGAAATGTGTTTAAATTAATATTTTTTGTCGT
The DNA here is from genome assembly GCA_022537955.1 of Schmidtea mediterranea. Lineage (NCBI taxonomy): Eukaryota > Metazoa > Platyhelminthes > Tricladida > Dugesiidae > Schmidtea > Schmidtea mediterranea. The sequence goes on from CM039682.1 coordinate 42,376,048, forward strand.
GCATTCAAGTTTTGTTAATTCTAACTTAATATCATTTCAAACATCAAATAATATTTACAAAAGCAATTCATCATCAAATAATCAGAGTAGTGAAGATTTTGAAATTGTAATAACACAAATTGATATTGATATTGATTCACTTGATAACTTTATGGAATCAACACCTATGAAATGTGAGAACAAACTAAATATCAAGGGAAACTAATAACGAAGGAATACGAAGAAATATGTTACAAAAATTTGTCAATAATTTTTATTAAATAAATAAAAATACTGATCAGTGTCTGAAACGAAAATATTGAAAATAATCAATTTTTTGTAAAAGCGGAATTTTATTTTAAATAAATAAAACATTTTTGTTTATAAGGATTACATAGAATGATTGCGTCAAACACAATTTTAACTATTTTTATTTAACAAAATAAACATAATTTGTAATTAATTCATTAATAACTGGTGCTATTGTTACTATTTGTTCAACTGTCGAAAAGGATTAACAAATGTTAACACTATGTTAAATAAATTGTTATAATTGTCCTTTATTATAAAGGTCAATGTAAACCATTTCATACAAGTTTCACCTAACTTGCATTTTATTTATAACTATTATCAGACAACACTGAACAAAAGTAAATGTAAAGTTAGAAAACGGATAGTATTCCAAATTCGGATATATAATGGTACATTATGAATGGACGGCCTTGACGTCAGCTTGAATCACATTATTCCATTCTTACAGTTCTATGGGAATTCAAGTCATAAAATTAAGTGATAAGGTTTCACATCCAAGAGGCGATATATTATTTTCTTTAAAGCTATATTTTTCATAACTTATCATTATTTTACTATTTTAAGGTATCGAATACGTCATTGATAAATCAGAAAAAAGTACGAAATATTTATCAATCGTTCTCGTTTTCAGTGCTGTGAATATCGGCGGTATTTCGGATTTGATATCCATGTCAATGGACTTCAAGGGGTTATTTCGTACGGAATTTGATTCCCCTGGAAAATTCATCCATCGACTCGATCATGTGTTGTATATAATCAGTTCCATTTCAGTCGTGTCTCTCGTTGTTAGCGTCATGCTGATGACCCGATTTGAAAGGTATTTCTCAACCAGCAAAAATCCTCAATGATAATCCTCGATGATAATAAAAAATATTTGAATTAAATAAACTTTTGATGCAGCATATTTTTTTTAATAAAATCTGAATTTATTTTCTAAAAACTGTTTTGTAAGGAATGGAATCAACGGAATGCAAGGGTAAGGGCCAGGAGTGTTCAACCAAATCATCATTTTGGTTTTCCTCATGTGCAAATGAACTAAAAGAGGACGTTTAATGAACATGAAATAACTGAAGTCCAGGAGTAGTTGTAATTCACCTTCCTAGAACAATTCAAAGTTTATTATTAACCTTATTGTTAAAATTGACATCGAAAGATTACTGTATTATATCTAGAATCGGAGGGTTTTAATGGAAATTTTCCAACATAATGACTCTCATTTCTGTATCCTCCTTCCTAGGTACCCTACCAACACATCGAACCTTTTAACGCATTCATTATAAATAAACGATTTACCGGCACTATTAAGATAATGGCATTCCAGATTATAAAATATTAAATTATTATTATCATTTTATTTATAATTTTATTCAATAAAGCTACCTTTGGCTTCAGTAAATACTTCAAGGCGAGGTCAAAATTGTCAACATTATCTTGGTCCATATTGACTATTACTATAACCAAGGATATTTTGAAAAATAGAATCGGAACGCACGGACAAATAGTGTTAAATAGTGTACACTCACGTTTGCATTTTTATACTATATTTAAATTGAATCTGCTATAAGTAGACAGTTTTTGTGGTTTTATAGTGTTTGACAAAATACTAATGCGTAAATAACTTAATGTTATCTATAATATTTATTTTTTTAATTGTAATAGTTGTAAATGGATCCGGATAAAGGTTTGAACATAAAAAGAATAAAGGTGCAGTTATAATTTATTATAATATTAGTAATGTGGAAATATTTTCATCCGATTGTATTTTCAATATTTGATCTTCTTCGACTGGATAGTGATCACATAGTGAACTTCGGCATGGAGGTTTAATGGATTCTTATGCGACGATCTTGAAAAATACGTGAAACGATAATATAATCATGTTGTTTCTGTCCTTTACGATCCTGTGTTTGTGAGTATTGTTAATTGGCATGAAGTTCGTCGAAAATGTGGGTCACAAGATTGAAACATTTCAACCTTAAATGCAAAAATCAGGATGAACGGAATAAGTAACAACTTCCATCGTGTTTTAAATATTATAATCAAAAACATAACCGAGAGCACAATTGGAAAATCAATGTGAATTGATAGAAACATTTTTCGGGGGGTTTCGAGTATTAATAGGATTTATTGAAATTTAAAATTTTAACAAGTTACAAATATATAAAAACTATTCTATTTAAACAAAAAATCACGATACTTTTTTAAAATTATGTTCACAAACAAATTCTCAGTTTATGCAGCTGGGAGGCCGTTATTCTTGAAATCATTCCAGGAGTCACGGATTTAACTAGATGGCTGTGGTGATATATCAAACGAAGATATTAAAAACGTACATAATTTGGTTAGAAATATGAACTTTCACAAACGTACTCCACAAAAAGGAATAAAAAACCCAGAGGAAGTTTACAGTTTTATTTAAATATAATTTTAAATAAACTATACACATATCAAATATCGGTATAACGAATCTATAATTTGTCCACAAGAAACTTCCATACAAAATGAACTGAACCAAAATTCATTAAAACGAAGGCCTATCTCAATGTAAGGAAGATTTTGTCTCGGTGCTTTAGAATATTGTGAAATTTGAATTTTGATTGGAAATTATGATTCCAGATGTAAACGATTGCAGCGTAATTGCAACTAACAGTGGGAGAGCCACATTCAAGACATATTCCATTCAATATTCTTCTTGCTGTGATAACACTGCACCTAAAGCATGTAGATAATCAAAAGTTATGCAGAACTATATCAAGGATTAATAAAAAAAATTAAAATTGACAGAGATACAAGCCTAAAAAAAGAAAAAAATTTCCGTCCAGAATGACTTCGTCCTGACGAGTCCGTTATGATTTTTGCAATTTTTAAAGTGCTAGCATGTAGAGAATCAAAAGTTATGCAGAACAATATCACGGAAAAATAAAAAAAATTAAAATTGACAGAGATACAAGCCTAAAAAAAGAAAAAAAATTCCGTCCAGAATGACTTCGTCCTGACGAGTCCGTTATGATTTTTGCAATTTTTAAAGTGCTAGCATGTAGAGAATCAAAAGCTATGCAGAACTATATCAAGGATTAAAAAAAAAATTAAAATTGACAGAGATACAAGCCTAAAAAAAGAAAAAAAATTTCCGTCCAGAATGACTTCGTCCTGACGAGTCCGTTATGATTTTTGCAATTTTTAAAGTGCTAGCATGTAGAGAATCAAAAGTTATGCAGAACTATATCACGGAAAAATAAAAAAAATTAAAATTGACAGAGATACAAGACTAAAAAAAGAAAAAAAATTTCCGTCCAGAATGACTTCGTCCTGACGAGTCCGTTATGATTTTTGCAATTTTTAAAGTGCTAGCATGTAGAGAATCAAAAGTTATGCAGAACTATATCAAGGATTAATAAAAAAATTAAAATTGACAGAGATACAAGCCTAAAAAAAGAAAAAAATTGCAATTTTTAAAGTGCTAGCATGTTGAGAATCAAAAGTTATGCAGAACTGTATCACGGAAAAATAAAAAAAATTAAAATTGACAGAGATACATGCCTAAAAAAAGAAAAAAAATTTCCGTCCAGAATGACTTTGTCCTGACGAGTCCGTTATGATTTTTGCAATTTTTAAAGTGCTAGCATGTAGAGAATCAAAAGTTATGCAGAACTATATCACGGAAAAATAAAAAAAATTAAAATTGACAGAGATACAAGCCTAAAAAAAGAAAAAAAAATTCCGTCCAGAATGACTTCGTCCTGACGAGTCTGTTATGATTTTCGCAATTTTTAAAAAGCTAACATGTAGAGAATCAAAAGTTATGCAGAACTATATCACGGAAAAATAAAAAAAATTAAAATTGACAGAGATACAAGCCTAAAAAAAGAAAAAAAAATTCCGTCCAGAATGACTTCGTCCTGACGAGTCTGTTATGATTTTCGCAATTTTTAAAAAGCTAACATGTAGAGAATCAAAAGTTATGCAGAACTATATCACGGAAAAATAAAAAAAATTAAAATTGACAGAGATACAAGCCTAAAAAAAGAAAAAAAATTTCCGTCCAGAATGACTTCGTCCTGACGAGTCCGTTATGATTTTTGCAATTTTTAAAGTGCTAGCATGTAGAGAATCAAAAGTTATGCAGAACTATATCAAGGATAAATAAAAAAAATTAAAATTGACAGAGATACATGCCTAAAAAAAGAAAAAAAATTTCCGTCCAGAATGACTTTGTCCTGACGAGTCCGTTATGATTTTTGCAATTTTTAAAGTGCTAGCATGTAGAGAATCAAAAGTTATGCAGAACTATATCACGGAAAAATAAAAAAAATTAAAATTGACAGAGATACAAGCCTAAAAAAAGAAAAAAAAATTCCGTCCAGAATGACTTCGTCCTGACGAGTCCGTTATGATTTTTGAAATTTTTAAAGTGCTAGCATGTAGAGAATCAAAAGTTATGCAGAACTATATCACGGAAAAATAAAAAAAATTAAAATTGACAGAGATACAAGCCTAAAAAAAGAAAAAAAAATTCCGTCCAGAATGACTTCGTCCTGACAAGTCCGTTATGATTTTTGCAATTTTTAAAGTGCTAGCATGTAGAGAATCAAAAGTTATGCAGAACTATATCACGGAAAAATAAAAAAAATTAAAATTGACAGAGATACAAGCCTAAAAAAGAAAAAAAATTTCCGTCCAGAATGACTTCGTCCTGACGAGTCCGTTATGATTTTTGCAATTTTTAAAGTGCTAGCATGTTGAGAATAAAAAGTTATGCAGAACTGTATCACGGAAAAATAAAAAAAATTAAAATTGACAGAGATACAAGCCTAAAAAAAGAAAAAAATTTCCGTCCAGAATGACTTCGTCCTGACGAGTCCGTTATGATTTTTGCAATTTTTAAAGTGCTAGCATGTAGAGAATCAAAAGCTATGCAGAACTATATCAAGGATTAAAAAAAAATTAAAATTGACAGAGATACATGCCTAAAAAAAGAAAAAAAATTTCCGTCCAGAATGACTTCGTCCTGACGAGTCCGTTATGATTTTTGCAATTTTTAAAGTGCTAGCATGTTGAGAATAAAAAGTTATGCAGAACTGTATCACGGAAAAATAAAAAAAATTAAAATTGACAGAGATACATGCCTAAAAAAAGAAAAAAAATTTCCGTCCAGAATGACTTTGTCCTGACGAGTCCGTTATGATTTTTGCAATTTTTAAAGTGCTAGCATGTAGAGAATCAAAAGTTATGCAGAACTATATCAAGGATTAATAAAAAAAATTAAAATTGACAGAGATACAAGCCTAAAAAAAGAAAAAAATTGCAATTTTTAAAGTGCTAGCATGTTGAGAATCAAAAGTTATGCAGAACTGTATCACGGAAAAATAAAAAAAATTAAAATTGACAGAGATACAAGCCTAAAAAAGAAAAAAAATTTCCGTCCAGAATGACTTCGTCCTGACGAGTCCGTTATGATTTTTGCAATTTTTAAAGTGCTAGCATGTAGAGAATCAAAAGTTATGCAGAACTATATCAAGGATTAATAAAAAAAATTAAAATTGACAGAGATACATGCCTAAAAAAAGAAAAAAAATTTCCGTCCAGAATGACTTTGTCCTGACGAGTCCGTTATGATTTTTGCAATTTTTAAAGTGCTAGCATGTAGAGAATCAAAAGTTATGCAGAACTATATCACGGAAAAATAAAAAAAATTAAAATTGACAGAGATACAAGCCTAAAAAAAGAAAAAAAAATTCCGTCCAGAATGACTTCGTCCTGACGAGTCCGTTATGATTTTTGAAATTTTTAAAGTGCTAGCATGTAGAGAATCAAAAGTTATGCAGAACTATATCACGGAAAAATAAAAAAATTAAAATTGACAGAGATACAAGCCTAAAAAAAGAAAAAAAAATTCCGTCCAGAATGACTTCGTCCTGACGAGTCCGTTATGATTTTTGCAATTTTTAAAGTGCTAGCATGTAGAGAATCAAAAGTTATGCAGAAGTATATCACGGAAAAATAAAAAAAATTAAAATTGACCGAGATACAAGCCTAAAAAAGAAAAAAAATTTCCGTCCAGAATGACTTCGTCCTGACGAGTCCGTTATGATTTTTGCAATTTTTAAAGTGCTAGCATGTAGAGAATCAAAAGTTATGCAGAACTATATCAAGGATTAATAAAAAAAATTAAAATTGACAGAGATACAAGCCTAAAAAAAGAAAAAAAATTTCCGTCCAGAATGACTTCGTCCTGACGAGTCCGTTATGATTTTTGCAATTTTTAAAGTGCTAGCATGTAGAGAATCAAAAGCTATGCAGAACTATATCAAGGATTAAAAAAAAAATTAAAATTGACAGAGATACATGCCTAAAAAAAGAAAAAAATTTCCGTCCAGAATGACTTCGTCCTGACGAGTCCGTTATGATTTTTGCAATTTTTAAAGTGCTAGCATGTTGAGAATAAAAAGTTATGCAGAACTGTATCACGGAAAAATAAAAAAAATTAAAATTGACAGAGATACATGCCTAAAAAAAGAAAAAAAATTTCCGTCCAGAATGACTTCGTCCTGACGAGTCCGTTATGATTTTTGCAATTTTTAAAGTGCTAGCATGTAGAGAATCAAAAGTTATGCAGAACTATATCAAGGATTAATAAAAAAAATTAAAATTGACAGAGATACAAGCCTAAAAAAGAAAAAAATTGCAATTTTTAAAGTGCTAGCATGTTGAGAATCAAAAGTTATGCAGAACTATATCACGGAAAAATAAAAAAAATTAAAATTGACAGAGATACAAGCCTAAAAAAAGAAAAAAAAATTCCGTCCAGAATGACTTCGTCCTGACGAGTCCGTTATGATTTTTGCAATTTTTAAAGTACTAGCATGTAGAGAATTAAAGTTATGCAGAACTATATCACGGAAAAATAAAAAAATAAATATGACAGAGATTACAACTAAAAATAGAAACAAAATTCGGATCCAGAACTGATCTGTCTCTGACTCAGTCTGTATGATTTTCGCAAATTTTTAAAAGCTAACATGTATAGAATCAAAAGTTATGCATGATACCTTATATCACGAAAATAAAAAAATTAAAATTGACAGAGATACAAGCCTAAAAAAAGAAAAAAAATTCCGTCCAGAATGACTTCGTCCTGACGAGTCCGTTATGATTTTCGCAATTTTTAAAGTGCTAGCATGTAGAGAATCAAAAGTTATGCAGAACTGTATCACGGAAAAATAAAAAAAATTAAAATTGACAGAGATACAAGCCTAAAAAAAGAAAAAAAAATTCCGTCCAGAATGACTTCGTCCTGACGAGTCTGTTATGATTTTCGCAATTTTTAAAAAGCTAACATGTAGAGAATCAAAAGTTATGCAGAACTATATCACGGAAAAATAAAAAAATTAAAAAATTGACGAGAGATAACCATAGACTAAAAAATAAAGAAAAAAAATTTCCGTCCAGAATGACTTCGTCCTGACGAGTCCGTTATGATTTTTGCAATTTTTAAAGTGCTAGCATGTAGAGAATCAAAAGTTATGCAGAACTATATCAAGGATTAATAAAAAAAAATTAAAATTGACAAAGATACAAGCCTAAAAAAAGAAAAAAATTGCAATTTTTAAAGTGCTAGCATGTTGAGAATCAAAAGTTATGCAGAACTATATCAAGGATTAATAAAAAAAAATTAAAATTGACAGAGATACATGCCTAAAAAAAGAAAAAAAATTTCCGTCCAGAATGACTTCGTCCTGACGAGTCCGTTATGATTTTTGCAATTTTTAAAGTGCTAGCATGTAGAGAATCAAAAGTTATGCAGAACTATATCAAGGAAATAAAAAAAAATTAAAATTGACAGAGATACAAGCCTAAAAAGAAAAAAAATTTCCGTCCAGAATGACTTCGTCCTGACGAGTCCGTTATGATTTTTGCAATTTTTAAAGTGCTAGCATGTTGAGAATCAAAAGTTATGCAGAACTATATCACGGAAAAATAAAAAAAATTAAAATTGACAGAGATACATGCCTAAAAAAAAAAAAAATTCCGTCCAGAATGACTTCGTCCTGACGAGTCCGTTATGATTTTTGCAATTTTTAAAGTGCTAGCATGTAGAGAATCAAAAGTTATAGAACATATAAGGAAAAATAAAAAAAATTAAAATTGACAAAGATACAAGCTAAAAAAAAAAAAAAAAAAATTGCAATTTTTAAAGTGCTAGCATGTTGAGAATCAAAAGTTATGCAGAACTGTATCACGGAAAAATAAAAAAAATTAAAATTGACAGAGATACATGCCTAAAAAAAGAAAAAAAATTCCGTCCAGAATGACTTTGTCCTGACGAGTCCGTTATGATTTTTGCAATTTTTAAAGTGCTAGCATGTAGAGAATCAAAAGTTATGCAGAACTATATCACGGAAAAATAAAAAAAATTAAAATTGACAGAGATACAAGCCTAAAAAAAGAAAAAAAATTCCGTCCAGAATGACTTCGTCCTGACGAGTCTGTTATGATTTTCGCAATTTTTAAAAAGCTAACATGTAGAGAATCAAAAGTTATGCAGAACTATATCACGGAAAAATAAAAAATAAAAATTGACAGAGATACAAGCCTAAAAAAAGAAAAAAAAATTCTGTCCAGAATGACTTCGTCCTGACGAGTCCGTTATGATTTTTGCAATTTTTAAAGTGCTAGCATGTAGAGAATCAAAAGTTATGCAGAACTGTATCACGGAAAAATAAAAAAAATTAAAATTGACAGAGATACAAGCCTAAAAAAAGAAAAAAAAATTCCGTCCAGAATGACTTCGTCCTGACGAGTCCGTTATGATTTTCGCAATTTTTAAAAAGCTAACATGTAGAGAATCAAAAGTTATGCAGAATAATCACGCGATGGAGACAAAATAAAAAAAATTTAAAATTGACAGAGAAACAGGGCGCCTAAAAAAAGAAAAAAATTTCCGTTCACATGACTTCGTCCTGGAGAGTCCGTTTGATTTTGCAATTTTTAAAGATGCTAGCATGGTAGAGAGATGCAAAAGTTAAGCAGAAGCTATGAATGAAGGATTAAAAAAAAATTAAATTAGACTGGAAGATACCGCTAAAAAAGAAAATAATTGCAATTTTTCAAAGTGCTATGCATTTGAGAATCAAGAAGTTTATGCAGAACTATATCAAGGAATTATAATAAATTAAATTGACAGAGTACATGCCAAAAAAGAAAAATTTCCGATCCAGAATGACTTTGTCCTGGACGATCCGGATTAGATTTTTTGCACATTTTAAAGTGCTAGCATGATAGACGAATAAAGTTTCAGAACTATAAATAACGCCGGGAAAAATAAAAAAATTAAAATTGGACAGAGATAACAACGGCCTAAAAAGAAAAAATCTATTTCCGTCCAGAAATGACTTCGTCTGACGATCTGTTTTCATTTTCGCAATTTTAAGAAGCTAACATGTATACGAAATCAAAAGTATGCAGAAATCATATCACAGGAAAATTAATAATCAATTGACAGGATATCCACAGCCACAAAAAAAAAAAAATTCCGTCCAGAATGAGCTTCGTCCTGACGAGTCCTGTTATGATTTCCCGTTTCAATTTTTAAAGTGCTAGCAATGTAAGAGAATCAAAGTTAGTCAGACTTTACGCGAAATAAAAAATTAAATATTGACAGCAGATACAAGAAAAAGAAAAAAAAAATTCCGTCAGAATGACTTCGTCCTGACGAGTCTGTTATGATTTTGCCAATTTTTAAAAAGAACAATACGATGGTAGAGAAATAATTATGCGCAGAACTAGTATACAGAAAATAAAAAAATTAAATTGACAGAGATTACAGACAGCCATAAAAAAACGAAAAAAATTTCGTCCAGATGACTTCGTCCTGACATCCGTTATGATGTTTTGCATTTTTTTTAAGGTGCTAGCATGTTGAGAACAACAAGTTTCAGAACTATACTCAGATTAATAAAAAAAAATTAGAAATTGACAGAGATACATGCCTAAAAAAAGAAAAAAATGTTCCGTCAGAATGAGCTTTGTCTGCGTACAGTACGTTATGCGATTTTTGCAATTTTTAAAGTGTAGCATGTGAGATCAAGGTTATGCAGAACTATATGGAAAATAAAAAAATTAAAAATTGACAGAGATACAAGCCATAAAAGAAAAAAAAATTTCGTCCAGAAGATTCGTCCTGACGAGTCGTTATATTTTTGGCAATTTTAAAAGTGTAAGAATGTAGATGATATCAAAAGTTATGCAGAACTATATAAGGAATTAATAGAAAAAAATTAAAATTGACAGAGATATGCATGCCTAAAAGAAAAAAATTTCGTCCAGATAATGCCTTCGTGAGCGTCCGTTATGTTTGCAATATTTTAAAAGTGCTAGCATCGTACTTACGCAACGAGATACATGCCTAAAAAAAGACAAAAAATTTCGTCAGAAGATTCGTCTGACGAGTCCGTTTGCATTTTTGCAATTTTTAAAAAGTGCTAACAATCGTTGAAATAAAAAGTTATGCAGACGTTCCACCGGAAAACATCAAAAAAAAATTAAATCTGACAGCAGATACATGCCTAACGAAAGAAAAAAAAATTTCGTCCAACTGCTGTTTGTCCTCTGACGAGTCCAGTCTTATGATTTTGCAATTTTTAAAGTGCTAGCAATGCTAGAAATCCAAAGTTATGCAGACACTCATCATGCAAGGATTAATAAAAAAAATTAAAATTGACGAAAGATACAGAGCCTAAAGAAAACCCGAAAAACAATTTTGCAATTTTTTAAAGTGCCTACATGTTGAAATCAAAAGTTCATGCACGAACTGTAATACGGAAACGAATAAAATAAATCTAAATTGACGAGACTACATGCCTAAAAAAAGAAAGAAAATTTCCGTCAGACATGATTTGCGTCCTGACGAATCGTTACGATTTTTGCAATTTTTAAGTGCTAGCTGTGAGATCAAGCAAGTTATGGCAGAACTATATCCACGGAAAACATACAAAAAATTGAAAGTTGACCAGAGATACAAGCCTAAAAAAGAAAAAAGAATTCCGTCAGAATGACTTCGTCTACGAGGTCCTGTTAAATGAATTTTCGCAATTTTTAAAAAGCTAACTGTATAAGAATCAAAGTTATGCAGAACTATATAGGAAAAATAAAAAAATAAAAATTGACAGAGATACAAGCCTAAAAAAAGAAAAAAAAATTCCGTCCAGAATGACTTCGTCCTGACGAGTCTGTTATGATTTTTGCAATTTTTAAAGTGCTAGCATGTAGAGAATCAAAAGTTATGCAGAACTATATCACGGAAAATAAAAAAAATTAAAATTGACAGAGATACAAGCCTAACAAAAGAAAAAAAAATTCCGTCCAGAATGACTTCGTCCTGACGAGTCTGTTATGATTTTTGCAATTTTTAAAAAGCTAGCATGTAGAGAATCAAAAGTATGCAGAACCATATATCACGGAAAAAATAAAAAAATTTAAAATTGACAGAGATACATGCCTAAAAAGAAAAAAATTTCAAGTCCGAATGACTCGTCCTGACGAGTCCGTTACTGATTTTTGCAATTTTTAAAGTGCTAGGCATGTAGAGAAATCACAAAGTTATGCAGAACTATATGAAGGATTCATCAAAAAAAATTAAAATTGAACAAAGATACAAGCCTACAAAAAAGAACAAAAATTGCAATTTTCTTAAGTGCTTAGCATGCTTGAGAATCAAAGTTCTGCCAGAACTATATCAAGGATTAATAAAAAAATTAAAATTGACAGACGATACCAAGCCTAAAAAAAGAAAAAAAAAAATTTCGTCCAGAATGACTGTCGTCTCTGGACAGTCCGTTATGAATTTTTGCATTTTTAAAGTGCTATGCATGTAGAAAATCAAAAGCATGCAGAACCTCTTAATCAAGGATTTAAAAAAAAAATTAACAAATTGACCGAGATACATGCCTACAAAAAAGAAAAAAATTTCCGTCCAGAATGACTCTCGCGTCCTGACGAGTCGTTATGATTTTTGCAATTTTTAACTGCTAGCATGTTGAGAATAAAAGTTATGCAGAACAGTATCACGCGAAAAATAAAAAAAATTAAAATTGACAGAGATACATGCCTAAAAACCACAGAATAAAAAATTTCCGTCCAGAACTCGACTTTGTCCTGACGAGTCCGTTATGATCTTTTGCGCAATTTTTCAAAGTGGTAGCTGTAGAGATCAAAGTTATGCAGAACTATTATGAAGGATTAATAAAAAAAATTAAAATTGACAAAGAATACAAGCCTAAAAAAAGAAAAAAATCTGCCAATTTCCTTAAAGTGCTAGCATGTGGAGATCAACAAGTTATGCAGAACTGTATCACCCGGAAAAATAAATAAATTAAAATTGACCAGAGATACCATGCTAAAAAAAAGAAAAAAAATTTCCGTCCAGAAATGACTTGTCCTGACGAATCCGTTATGATCTTTTGCATTTTTAAAGTGCTAGCAATGTGAGAATCAAAGTTATGCCAGAACTATACTCACGAAAATAAAAAAAATTAAATTGACAGAGATACCAAGCTAAAAAAAAGAAAAAAAAAATTCCGTCCAGATGACCTTCTCCTGAACGAGTCTGTTATGATTTTCGCAATTTTTAAAAACTAACATGTATAGAATCAAAAGTCTATGCAGAACTATATCCCACGGAAAAATAAAAAAAATAAAAATTGACAGAGATAAAAGCCTAAAAAAGAAAAAAAAAAATCTGTCCAGAATGACTTCGTCCTGCACGAGTCTGTTTATGATTTTCGCAATTTTTAAAGTGCCTACATGTAGAGAATCCAAAGTAAGTGCAGAACTGTATCACCGGAAAATCAAAACCTCAACTTGACAGAGATACAGCCTAAAAAGGAGAAAAAAAATTCCGTCCAGCATGCACTTTCGTCCCTGACGAGTCTGTTATGATTTTCGCAATTTTTAAAAGATAAATGTAGAGAATCAAGTTATCGCAGAACCTATATCACGGAAAAATAAAAAATTTAAAAATTGACAGAGATACAAGCCTAAAAAAAGAAAAAAATTTCCCGTTCAAGAAATGATACTCGTCCCTGACCGAGTCCGTTAATGATTTTGCAACTCTTTTAAAGTGCTAGCCTGTAGAAGATCAAAAAGTTATCGAAAGAACTATCATGAGGAATTAAAAAAAATTAAAATTGACAAGATACTAGCCTAAAAAAGAAAAACATTCTGCAATTTTGTTAAAGTGCTAGCATGTTGAGAATCAAAAAGTTATGCCACGCAACCTATATCACGGAAAAATTCATAATAAATTAAAAATTGACAGAGCATACCCATGCCTACACACAAAAGAAAAAAAATTGTCCGTCCAGAATGACTTTGTCTGACGAAATCCGTTAAAGATTTTTGCAATTTTTAAAGTGCTAGCATGTAGAAGATCAAAAGTTATGCCAGAACTATATCACAAAAATAAAAAAAAATTAAAATTGACAGAGATACAAAGCCTAAAAAAGAAAAAAAATTTCCGTCCCCAGAATGACTTCGTCTGACGAGTCTGTTATGAATTTTCGCATTTTTAAAACAAGCTAACATTGTATACCGAATCAAAAGTTATGCAGAACTATATCACGGAAAAATAAAAAAATAAACAATTGACAGAGATAACAAGCCTACAAAAAAGAAAAAAAAAAATTCCCGTCAGAATGAACTGTCGTCCTGACGAGTCTGTTATGATTTTTGCAATTTTTAAAGTGCTAGCATGTAGAGAATCAAAAGTTATGCAGAACTATATCACGGAAAAATAAAAAAAATTAAAATTGACAGAGATACAAGCCTAAAAAAAGAAAAAAAATTCCGTCCAGAATGACTTCGTCCTGACGAGTCTGTTATGATTTTTGCAATTTTCAAAAAGCTCATGTAGAGAATCAAAGTATGGCAGAACTATATCACGGAAAAATAAAAAAAATTAAAATTGACAGAGGAATACAAGCCTAACAAACGAAAAAAAAATTTCCGTCCAGAATGCTTCGTCCCTGACGAAGTCCCGTTATGACTTTTTTGCAATTTTTAAAGTGCCTAGCATGTAGAGAATCAAATATGCAGAAACTATATCAAGGATTCAATAAAAAAAATAAACATTGAAGAAGATACCATGCCTAAAAAAAGAAAACAAATTTCCGTCAGAATGACTTTTGTCCCTGACGAGTCGTTTATGATTTTTGCAATTTTTCCAAGTGTAGCATGTAGAGACATCAAGAGGTTAATGCAGAATATATCACGCCAAAAATAAAAAAAATGTAAAATTGACCAGAGATACAAGCTAAAAAAAGAAAAAAAAAATCTTCCGTCCAGAATGACTCTCGTCCTGAACCGAGTCCGTTATGAATTTTTGCAATTTTTAAAGTGCTCAGCATGGTAGAGAATCAAAAGTTATGCAGAACTATATCAAGGATTAAATAAAAAAATTAAAATTGACAGAGATACATGCCTAAAAAAAGAAAAAATTTCCGTCCAGAATGAACTTTTCTCCTGACGAGTCCGTTATGAATTTTTGCAATTTTTTAAAGTGCTAGCATGTAGAGAATCAAAAGTTACTGCCAGAATGTATCACGGAAAAATAGAAAAAAATTAAAATTGACAGAGATACAAGCCCTAAAAAACGAAAAAAAATTTCCGTCCAGAACTGACTGTCGTCCTGAGGAGTCCGTTATGATTTTTGCAATTTTTAAGATGCTAGCAATGTACAGAATCAAAAGTTATGCCACGAACTATATCAAGGATTAAAAAAACATTAAAATTGACCGAGATACAAGCCTAAAAAAAAAAAAATTGTCCGTCCAGAATGACTTCGTCCTGACGATTCCGTTATGAATTTTTGCAATTTCTATAAAGTCTAAGCATGTAGTACAAATCAAAAGCTATGCAGAACTCTATCAAGGATTAAAAAAAAAAATGTAAAATTGACCGAATACATGCCTAAAAAAAGAACAAAAAATTTCACGTCCGAATGACTTTTCGTCCTGACGAGTCGTTGATGATTTTTTGCAATTTCTTAAAAGTGCTAAGCATTAGAGAATAAAAATACTGCAAAACAGCTATCACCGGAATAAAAAATTAAAAATTGACAGAGAACTAAATGCCTAACAAAAAGAAAAAATTTCCGTCCAGAATGACTTTGCTCCTGACGAGTCCGTTATGATTTTTGGCAATTTTTTAAATAGCTAGCATGTAGAAATCCAAAAGTTATCAGAATAATATGAAGGATTAATAAAAAAATTAAAATTGGACAAAGATACAAGCCTAAAAAGAAAAAAAATTGCAATTTTTTAAAGTGCTAGCCATGTTGAGAATCAAAGTTATGCAGAAACTGTAATCACGCGAAAATAAAAAAATTTAAAACTTGACCAGAGATACATGCCTAAAAAAAGAAAAAAATTTCCGTCAGAATGACTTCGTCCTGACGAGTCCGTTATGATTTTTGCAATTTTTAAAGTGCTAGCATGTAGAGAATCAAAAGTTATGCAGAACTATATCACGGAAAAATAAAAAAAATTAAAATTGACAGAGATACAAGCCTACAAAAAGAAAAAAAATTCCGTCAGAATGACTTCGTCCTGACGAGTCCGTTATGATTTTTGCAATTTTTAAAGTGCTAGCATGTAGAGAATCAAAAGTTATGCAAGAAACTAATATAACCGGAAAATAAAAAATTAAATCTGACAGAGATACAAGCCCTAAAAAAGAAAAAAATTCCGTCAGAATGAACTTCGTCCTGACGAGTCTGTTATGAATTTTCGCAATTTTTTAACAAAGCTAACATGTAGAGCAATCAAAAGTTATGAGAACTATATCACGGGGGAAAAAATAAAAAAATTAAAATTGAAGAGATACAAGCTAAAACAACGAAAAAAAATTTCCGTCCAGAATGACTCGTCCTGACGAGTCCGTTATGATTTTTGCATTTTTAAAGTGCTAGCATGTAGAGAATCAAAAAGTTATGCAGCACTTATCAAGGATTAATAAAAAAATTAAAATTGACAGAGATACATGCCTAAAAAAAGAAAAAAATTTCCGTCCAGAATGACTTTGGTCCCCTGACGAGCTCCGTTATGATTTTTGCAACTTTTTTAAAGTGCTACGCATGTAGAGAATCAAAGGTATGCAGAATATATCAGAAAAACCTAAAAAAATTAAAATGACAGAGATACCAAGCCTAAAAAAGAAAACAAATTCCGTCCGAATGACTTCGTCCTGACGAGTCCCGTTATGTTTTTTGCAATTTTTAAAGTGCTAGGCCATGTAGAGAATCAAAAGTTATCAGAACTATAATCAAAGAGGATTAATAAAAAAATTAAAATTGACAGAGATAAATGCCTAAAAAAAAGAAAAAAAGTTTCCGTCCGAATGGACTTCGTCCTGACGAGTCCGTTATGACTTTTATTGCAATTTTTTAAAAGTGCTAGCCATGTAAGAATTCAAAGTTATGCAAGAACTGTATCAACGGAAAAAATAAAAAAAAATTAAAATTGAAGAGATAAAGCCAAAAAACGAAAAAAAAGTTTCCGTCCAGAATGACTTCGTCTGAGGAAGTCGTTATGATTTTTGCAACTTTTTAAAGTGCGTAGCATGTGCAGAATCAAAAGTTATGCAGAACTATATCAAGCGATTAAAAAAAAATTAAATCTGACGAGTACCAAGAAAAGCCTAAAAAAAAGAAAAAAAATTTCGTCCAGCATGACTTTCGTCCTGACGATTCCGTTATGATTTTGCAATTTTTAAGTGCTAGCATGTAGAAACATCAAAAAGCTATGCAGAACTCTATAAAGGATTAAAAAAAAAAAATTAAAATTGACCGAGATACAGTGCCTAAAAAAAAGAAAAAAATTTCCGTCCAGAATGACTTCGTCCTGACGAGTCCGTTATGATTTTTGCAATTTTTAAAGTGCTAGCATGTAGAGAATAAAAAGCTATGCAGAACTATATCACGGAAAAATAAAAAAAATTAAAATTGACAGAGATACAAGCCTAAAAAAAGAAAAAAAAATTCCGTCCAGAATGACTTTGTCCTGACGAGTCCGTTATGATTTTTGCATTTTTAAATAGGCTAGCCAACTGTAGCAGAACTCAAAAGTTATGCAGAACTATATGAAGGACTTAATAAAAAAAAAATTAAAATGACAAGATAGCAAGCCTAAAAAAAGAAAAAATTGCAATTTTTAAAGTGCTAGCAATGTTTGGAGAATCAAAAGTTATGCCAGAACTGGTATCACGGAAAAAATAAAAAAAATTAAAATTGACAGAGATACATGCCTAAAAAAGAAAAAAAATTTCCGTCCAGAATGACTTCGTCCTGACGAGTCCGTTATGATTTTTGCAATTTTTAAAGTGCTAGCATGTAGAGAATCAAAAGCTATGCAGAACTACTATCAAGGATTAATAAAGAAAATTACAAATTGACAGAGATACAATGCCTAAAAAAAGAAAAAAAATTTTCCGTCCAGAATGACTTTGTCCTGACGAAGTCCGTTATGATTTTTTCGCAATTGTTTAACAGGCTAGCATGCTAGAGAATCACAAAAGTTATGCAGACACTATCATGAAAGGATTAATAACAAAAAATTAAAAATTGACCAGAGCATACAAGCCCTAAAAAAACGAAAAAAATTGCATTTTTAAAGTAGCTAGCCTTGTGAGAAATCAAAGTTATTGCAGAACTATATCACGGAAAAATAAAAAAAATTAAAATTGACAGAGATACATGCCTAAAAAAAGAAAAAAAATTTCCGTCCAGAATGACTTTGTCCTGACGGAGTCCGTTTTATGATTTTTGCAATTTTTTAAAGTGCCTAGCATGTAGGAGAATTCAAAAGTTATGCGCACTATTATCACGGAAAAATAAAAAAATTTAAAATTTGACAGAGATACAAGCCTAAAAAAAGAATAAAAAAATTCCGTCCCAGAATGACTTCGTCTGACGAGTCTTATGATTTTCGCAATTTTAAAAGCTAACATGTATAGAATCAAAAGTTATGCAGAACTATATCACGGAAAAAATAAAAAAATAAAAATTGACAGAGATCAAGCCTAACAAAAGAAAAAAAATTCCGTCCAGAAGACTTCAGTCCTGACGAGTCTGTTATGATGTTTCGCATTTTTAATGCGAGCATGTAGAGAATCAAAAGTTTGCAAAACTATATCAAGGGATTAATAAAAAAAAATTAAAATTGACAGAGAAGATACATGCCTGAAA
The DNA here is from genome assembly GCA_022537955.1 of Schmidtea mediterranea. Lineage (NCBI taxonomy): Eukaryota > Metazoa > Platyhelminthes > Tricladida > Dugesiidae > Schmidtea > Schmidtea mediterranea. The sequence goes on from CM039682.1 coordinate 42,394,577, forward strand.
AAAAGAAAAAAAAATTCCGTCCAGAATGACTTCGTCCTGACGAGTCCGTTATGATTTTTGCAATTTTAAAGTGCTAGCATGTAGAGAATCAAAAGGTATGCAGAACTATATCACGGAAAAATAAAAAAAATTAAAATTGACAGAGATACAAGCCTAAAAAAGAAAAAAAAATTCCGTCCAGAATGACTTCGTCCTGACGAGTCCGTTATGATTTTTGCAATTTTTAAAGTGCTAGCATGTAGAGAATCAAAAGTTATGCAGAACTATATCACAGAGAAAATAAAAAAAATTAAAATTGACAGAGATACAAGCCTAAAAAAAAAAAAAAAATTTCGTCCAGAATGACTTCGTCCTGACGAGTCCGTTATGATTTTTGCGAATTTTAAGTGCTAAGCATGTAAGAGAAAATCAAAATTATGAACTGTATCACGAAAAAATAAAAAAAAATTAAATTGACAGAGATACAAGCCTAAAGAAACGAAAAAAAATTTCCGATCCAGAATGACTTCGTCCTGAGGAGTCCGTTATGATTTGCAATTTTTAAAGGCTAGATGTAGAGAATCAAAAAGTTAATGCAGACTATATCAAGGATTTAAAAAAAAAAAAATTAAAATTGAACGCCCAGATACATGCCTAAAAAAAGGAAAAAAATTTCCGTCCAGAATGACTTCGTCCTGACGAGTCCGTTATGATTTTTGCAATTTTTAAAGTGCTAGCATGTTGAGAATCAAAAGTTATGCAGAACTGTATCACGGAAAAATAAAAAAAATTGAAATTGACAGAGATACATGCCTAAAAAAAAGAAAAAAAATTTCCGTCCAGAATGACTTCGTCCCTGACGATTCGTTATGATTTTTTGCAATTTTTTTAAAGTGCTAGCATGTTGAGAATTGAAAAGGTTATGCAGAACAGATATCACGAAAAATAAAAAAAATTAAAATTGCAGAGATACATGCCTAATAAAAAAGAAAAAAAATTTCCGGTCAGATGACTTTGTCCTGGACGAGTCGTTTATGATTTTTGCAATTTTAAAGTGCTAGCATGTAGAGAATCAAAGTTATGCAGAACTATATGAGGATTAATAAAAAAAATTAAAATTTGACAGAGATACAAGCTAAAAAAAGAAAAAATTGGTGCAATTTTAAAGGCTAGCATGTTGAGATCAAAAGTGATGCAGACTGTATCACGGAAAATAAAAAAAATTAAAATTGACAGAGATACATGACCTAAAAAAAGAAAAAAAATTTCCGTCCAGAATGACTTTGTCCTGCGTAGTCGTTATGATTTTGCAAATTTGTAAAGTGCGTAGCATGTAGAGAATCAAAGTTATGCAGAACTATACACGAAAAAATAAAAAAAATTAAAATTGACAGAGAACAACCTAAAAAAAGAAAAAACAAAATTCCGGTCCAGATGACTTCGTCCTGACGAGGTTGTTATGATTTTTCGCAATTTTAAAAAGCTAACATGATATAGACAAGAGTTATGCAAGAACTATTTACGGAAAAATAAGAAAAAATTAAATTGACAGAGATACAAGCCTAAAAAAAGAAAAAAAAATTCCGTCCAGAATGACTTCGTCCTGACGAGTCTGTTATGATTTTTGCAATTTTTAAAGTGCTAGCATGTAGAGAATCAAAAGTTATGCAGAACTATATCACGGAAAAATAAAAAAAATTAAAATTGACAGAGATACAAGCCTAAAAAAAGAAAAAAAAATTCCGTCCAGAATGACTTCGTCCTGACGAGTCTGTTATGATTTTTGCAATTTTTAAAGTGCTAGCATGTAGAGAATCAAAAGTTATGCAGAACTATATCACGGAAAAATAAAAAAAATTAAAATTGACAGAGATACAAGCCTAAAAAAGAAAAAAAAATTCCGTCCAGAATGACTTCGTCCTGACGAGTCCGTTATGATTTTTGCAATTTTTAAAGTGCTAGCATGTAGAGAATCAAAAGTTATGCAGAACTATATCAAGGTTAATAAAAAAAATTAAAAATTGACAGAATTACATGCCTAAAAAAAAAAAAAAAGATTTTTCCGTCCAGATATGACTTTCGTCTGACGCAGTCGTTATGATATTTTGCAATTTTTAAAGTGCTAGCATTGTTGAGATAAAAATTATGCAGAACGTATCACGGAAAATAAAAAAAAATTAAAATTGACGAATACATTGCCTAAAAAAAGAAAAAAAAATTTCCGCCAGAATGACTTGTCCTGTACGATCCGTTATGATTTTTGCAATTTTTTTAAAGTGCTAGCACTCGTAGAGAATCAAAGTTATGCAGAACTATTATGAAGGTATTAATAAAAAAAATTAAGAAATTGCAGAGATACAAGGCCTAAAAAAAGAAAAAAATTGCAATTTTAAAGTCGCTAGCATGTTGAGAATCAAAAGTTATGCAGAACGTATCACGGAAAAATAAAAAATTAAAAATTGGACAGAGAACATGCCTAAAAAAAGAAAAAAATTTCCGTCAGAATGACTTTGTCCTGCGAGTCCGTTTATGATTTTTGCAATTTTTAAAGGCTAGCAGGATGAGAGAATCAAAGTTATGCAGAACTTATATCACGGAAAAATAAAAAAATTAAAATGACAGAATACAAGCCTAAAAAGAAAAAAAAATTCCGTCCAGAATGACTTCGTCCTGACGAGTCTTTATGATTTTTCGCAATTTTTAAAAAAGCTAACATGTATAGAATCAAAGTTATGCAACTATATCACGAAAATAAAAAAAATTAAAATTGACAGAATAACAAGCCTAAAAAAAGAAAAAAAATTCCGTCCAGAATGGAATTCGTCCTGACGGAGTCTGTTATGATTTTGCGCAATTTGTTAAAGTGCTAGGCTGTAGAAGAATCAAAAAGTTATGCAGAACGATATCACGGGAAAAATAAAAAAAATTAAAAATTTGGACAGAGATACAGCCTAAAAAAAGAAAAAATTTCCGTCCAGAGATGACTACGTCCTGACGAGTCTGTTATTTTTCGCAATTTTTAAAGCTAACATGTAGAGATCAAAAGTTATGCAGAAATATATCACGGAAAATAAAAAAAATTAAAATTGACGAGATTACAAGCCTTAAAAACGAAAAAAATTTCGTCCAGAATGACTTCGTCCTGACGAGTCGTTATGATTTTTGCATTTTTCAATAGGCTAGCATGTAGAGAATCAAAAAAAGTTATGCGAACTATATCAAGGATTGATAAAAAAATTAAAATTTACAGAAGATACATGCCTTAAAAAAGAAAAAAATTCCGTCAGAATGACTTCGTCCTGACGAGTCCGTTATGATTTTTGCAATTTTTAAAGTGCTAGCATGTAGAGAATCAAAAGGTATGCAGAACTATATCACGGAAAAAAAAAAAAATTAAAATTGACAGAGATACAAGCCTAAAAAAAAGAAAAAAATTCCGTCCAGATGACTTCGTGCCTGACGAGTCTTATGATTTTCGCAATTTTTAAAAGTGCTAGCATGATAGAGAATCAAAGTTATGCAAACGTATATCAAGGATTAATAAAAAAAATTAAAAATTGACCAGAGATAATGCTAAAAAAAGAAAAAAAAATTTTCCGTCCGAATTGACTTTGTCCTGACGAGTCCGTATGATTTTGCAATTTTTAAAAGATGCTAGCATGTTAAGAATCAAAAGTTATGCAGAACTATATCACGGAAAAATAAAAAAAATAAAATGACAAGATACAAGGCCTAAAAAAGAAAAAAAAAATTCCGTCCAGAATACTTCGTCCTGACGAGTCCGTTTGATGATTTTTGCCAATTTTAAAGTGGCTAGCATGTAGAGTAAGAATCAAAAGTTATGCAAACTATATCAAGGATAATTATAACAAAAATTTAAAATTGACAGAGATAATGCCTAAAAAGAAAAAAATTTCCGTCCAGAATGACTTCGTCCTGACGAGTCCGTTATGATTTTTGCAATTTTTAAAGTGCTAGCATGTAGAGAATCAAAAGTTATGCAGAACTATATCACGGAAAAATAAAAAAATTAAAATTGGACAGAGATACATGCCTAAAAAAGAAAAAAAGATTTCCGTCCAGGAATGACTTGTCGTGACGATTCACGTTATGATTTTTGCAATTATTTTTTAAAGTTTGCTAGCATGTTGAGAATAAAAAGTTAGCAGAACAGTATCACGGAAAAATAAAAAAAATTAAAATTGACAGAGATACAAGCCTAAAAAAAGAAAAAAAAATTCCGTCCAGAATGACTTCGTCCTGACGAGTCCGTTATGATTTTTGCAATTTTTAAAGTGCAAGCATGTAGAGAATCAAAAGTTATGCAGAACTATTTAAGGATTAATAAAAAAATTAAAATTGACAGAGATTACAAGCCTTAAAAAAACGAAAAAAATTGCAATTTTTAAAGTGCTAGCATGTTGAGAATCAAAGTTATGCATAACTGTATCACGGAAAAATAAAATTTAAAATGACAGAGATACATGCCTAAAAAAAAAAAAAAAAATTTCCGTCCAGAATGACTTCGTCCTGACGAGTCCGTTATGATTTTTGCAATTTTTAAAGTGCTAGCATGTAGAGAATCAAAAGTTATGCAGAACTATATCACGGAAAAATAAAAAAAATTAAAATTGGAAGAGATACAAGCCTAAAAAAAGAAAAAAAAATTCCGTCCAGAATTGACTTCGTCCTGACGAGTCCGTTATGATTTTTGCAATTTTTAAAAAGCTAACATGTATAGAATCAAAAGTTATGCAGAACTATATCACGGAAAAATAAAAAAAATTAAAATTGACAGAGATACAAGCCTAAAAAAAGAAAAAAAATTCCGTCCAGAATGACTTCGTCCTGACGAGTCCGTTATGATTTTTGCAATTTTAAAGTGCTAGCATGTAGAGAATCAAAAGTTATGCAGAACTATATCACGGAAAAATAAAAAAAATTAAAATTGAAAGAGATACAAGCCTAAAAAAAGAAAAAAAAATTCCGTCCAGAATGACTTCGTCCTGACGAGTCCGTTATGATTTTTGCAATTTTTAAAGTGCTAACATGTAGAGAATCAAAAGTTATGCAGAACTATATCACGGAAAAATAAAAAAAATTAAATGACAGAGATACAAGCTAAAACGAAAAAAAATTTCCGTCCAGACTGACCTTGCGTCTGACGAGTCCGTTATTGTTTTGCAATTTTTAAAGTTGCTAGCATGTAGAGAATCACACCCTTCACCTGCAGAACTATATCACGGAAAAATAAAAAAAATTAAAAATTGACAGAGATACAAGCCTACAAAAAGAAAAAAAAATTCCGTCCAGAATGACTTCGTCCTGACGAGTCCGTTATGATTTTTGCAATTTTCCAACAAAGCTAAGTTAGAAGAATCAAATTACTGCAGCCACCCTATACTCACGGAAAAATAAAAAAATTAAATGACAGGATACAAGCCTAAAAAACGTGGAAAAAAATTTCGTCCAGAATGACTTCGTCCTGACGAGTCCGTTATGATTTTGCAATTTTTTAACAGTCGCCTCAGCATGTCACGAGCAATCCAAACGCTTCACTCGAACCCCTATCATCCACACGGATTCATAACAAAAAATTAAAATTGACAGACATACCTCCGCCTAACAAAAAGACAAAAAAATTTCTCCGTCCGAGCAATGACTCTCGTCCCTGACGAGTCCGTTATGATTTTTGCACTTTTTCCAACAATGCTGCATGTAGAGAATCAAAGTTATCGTCAGACTGTATCACGGAAAAATAAAAAAATAAAATTGAAGAGATACAAGCCAAAACGAAAAAGAAAATTTCCGTCCAGAATGACTTCGTCCTGAGGAGTCCGCTTATGATTTTTGCAATTTTCAAAGTGCTAGCATGTAGAGAATCAAAAGTATGCAGAAACCTATTTATTCAGGATCATCAAAAAAATTCGACCATTGACAGGGATACAAGCCTAAAAAAAGAACAAATTTCCGTCCAGAATGACTTCTCCTACGAGTCCGTTATGATTTGATGAATTTTAAATGCCTCAGCGCCCCATGTAGAGAATCAAAACTATGCACACTATCTCAAGGATTAATTAAAAAAATAAAACTTGACAGAGAACATGCCTAACAAAAAAAGAAAAAAAATTTCCGTCCAGAATGAGCTTCGTCCTGACGAGTTCCGTTATGATTTTTGCAATTTTTTAAAGTCTAGCATGTTTGAGAATCAAAGTTATGCAGAACGTATCACGGAAAAAATAAAAAAAAATTAAAAATTGACAGAGATACAAGCCTTAAAAAAAGAAAGAAATTTCCGTCGCCAGATGACTTCGTCCTGACGAGTCCGTTATGATTTTTGCAATTTTTAAAGTGCTGGCATGATAGAGAATCAAAGTTATTGCAGAACTTAATCAAGGATTTAATAAAAAATTGAAATTGACAGGATACAAGCCTAAAAAAGAAAAAAAATTCCCGTCCAGAATGACTTCGTCCTGACGAGCTCCGTTATGATTTATGCAATTGTTAAAGTGCCTAGCATGTAGAGAATCAAAAGTATGCAGAACTAATCAAGGGATTAATAAAAAAAAAATAAAACTTGACAGAGCATACATTGCCTACACAAAACGAAAAAAATTGTCCGATCCAGAATCGACATTCGTCCTGAGGAGTCGCGTTATGACTTTTCTGCAAATTTTATAAAATGCTAGCATGCTTGAGAATCAAAAGTTATGCAGAACTGTATCACGGAAAAATAAAAAAAATTAAAATTGACAGAGATACAAGCCTAAAAAAAGAAAAAAAAATTCCGTCCAGAATGACTTCGTCCTGACGAGTCCGTTATGATTTTTGCAATTTTTAAAGTGCTAGCATGTAGAGAATCAAAAGCTATGCAGAACTATATCAAGGATTAATAAAAAAATTAAAATTGACAGAGATACAAGCCTAAAAAAAGAAAAAAAAATTCCGTCCAGAATGACTTCGTCCTGACGAGTCCGTTATGATTTTTGCAATTTTTAAAGTGCTAGCATGTAGAGAATCAAAAGCTATGCAGAAATATATCACGGAAAAATAAAAAAAATTAAAATTGACAGAGATACAAGCCTAAAAAAGAAAAAAAAATTCCGTCCAGAATGACTTCGTCCTGACGAGTCCGTTATGATTTTTGCAATTTTTAAAGTGCTAGCATGTAGAGAATCAAAAGCTATGCAGAACTGATATCACGGAAAAATAAAAAAATTAAAAATTGAACAGAGGATACAAGTCCTAGAAAAAAAGAAAGAAAGAAATTCCTGTCCAGAAGACTTCGTCCTGACGAGTCCGTTATGATTTTTTCAATTTTTAAAGTGCAGCCAGTGTAGAGAATCAAAAAGTTATTTGCAGAACTATATCAAGATTAATAAAAAAATTGAAATTACAGGATACAAGCCTAAAAAAAAGAAAAATTTCCTCCAGAATGACTTCTCTGACGAGTCCGTGTATGATTTATGCAATTTTTAAAGTGTAAATGTAGAGGAAATCAAAAGCTTATGCAGCAAACTATATCAAGGATAATAAAAAAAATTAAATTGACAGAATACTGCCTAAAAAAAGAAAAAGAAATTTTCCGGTCCAGACATGACTTCGTCTGACGTCCGTTTATGATTTTTGCAATTTTAAATGCTCAGCGTGAGAATCAAAAAGTTATGGCAGAACTATATCAAGGATTATAAACAAAAATTGGAAATTGACAGAGATACAAGCCTAAAAAAAGAAAAATTTTCCGTCCAGAGATGACTTCGTCCTGACGATCCGTTATGATGTTTGCAATTTTTTAAGTGCTAGCATGTAGAGATCAAAGCTATGCGAACTATATCAGGATTAATAAAAAAAATTAAATCTTGACAGGAGGTACATTCTAAAAAAAAGAGAAAAAAAATTTCCGTCCAAGATGACTTCGTCGTCCTGACGAGTCCGTTATTATTTTTGCAATTTTTAAAGTGCTAGCATGTTGAGAACAAAGTTATGCAGAACTTGTATCACGGAAAAATAAAAAAAATTAAAATTTGACAGAGATACAAGGCCTAAAAAAAGAAAGAAATTTCGTCGCAGATTGACTTCGTCCTATGACGAGTCCGTCCCCATATACTGATTTCTTGCAATATTTTTTTACAGTGCTGGCATGTGTAGAAGAATCAAAAGTTTATGCAGAACTATTCAAGGATTAATAAAAAAAAATTGAAATTACAGGATACAAGCCTAAAAAAAGAAAAAATTTCCGTCCAGAATGACTTGTCCTGACGAGCTCCTTATGATTATATGCAATTTTTTAAAAGGTGCTTAGATGTAGAGAATTCAACAAGCTTTGCAGAACTATATCAAGATTAATAAAAAAAATAAAATTGACAGAGAATACATGTAAAAAAAGAAAAAAAAGATTCTCCGATCCAGAATGACTTCGCCTGACGAGTCCGTTATTGATTTTTGACAAATTTTTAAAATGCTGAGCATTTTGAGAATCAAAAGTTATGCGCAGAACTATTATCAAGGAATTAATAAAAAAAATTGAAATTGACAGAGATACAAGCCTAAAAAAAGAAAAAAATTTCCGTTCAGAATGACTTCGTCCTGACGAGTCCGTTATGATTTTTGCAATTTTTAAAGTGCTAGCATGTTGAGAATCAAAAGTTATGCAGAACTGTATCACGGAAAAATAAAAAAAATTAAAATTGACAGAGATACATGCCTAAAAAAAGAAAAAAAATTTCCGTCCAGAATGACTTGTCCTGACGAGTCCGTTATGATTTTTGCAATTTTTAAAGTGCTAGCATGTAGAGAATCAAAGTTATGCAGAACTATATCACGGAAAAATACTAGAAAAATAAGTTGACAGAGATACAAGCCCTAAAAAAAGAAAAAAAAATTCCGTCTTCAGAATGACTTCGTCTGACGAGTCCGTTATTGATTTTCGCATTTTAACAGTGCTAGCATGTAGAGAATTCAAAGTTTATGCCAGAACTATATCAAGGATAATAAAAAAAATTGAAATTGACAGGATACAAGCCTAAAAAAGAAAAAAAAATTTCCACCGTCCGATGGACTTCGTCCTGAGCGTCGTTACTGATTTATTCAATTTTTAAAGTGCTAGCATGTAGAGAATCAAAAGATATGCAGAACTATAATCAAGGCATTAATAAAATAAATAAATTGATAGGATACATGCCTAAAAAAAGAAAAAAAATTCCGTCCAGAATGACTTCGTCCTGAGGAGTATCTCTGCTGCTTGATATC